>JAVYIG010002469.1:225000-246245 GCA_035222895.1 Strongylocentrotus droebachiensis | reverse complement strand
TGGAGAACAATTATTATTATCATTATTATTGATCTAGCAATTATGCTATTGATAGAATGATCTTCACTTCACACCACCTTTTACACCATCCAGCCAAGCACAATAAATATAAAGTAATATAAGGATTAAATCAATTTCAAATAATTGGATTACAAGTGTTGTTTTATTTAAAAAACAAGGCACAGAAAAAACATGACTGCATAATTGTCTTAATTTTAAAGATACAGTACATGTATTTGGTGACTGATTTGCATGAATACAATTCAATAAAAGGAGTGAGAAAAAAAAATCAACTAATAACATTTTTGTGGTGTTCGGAGTTGAACTAGCTACAAGCTTAATATTTGAAGGTATATTTTTCACCTTTTATTAGTTAATGTAATTTTACAACCATTCATATTCCTCCAAAACCTGCAGATTTCATTGATTATTATCCTGCACCCAATTCTCACAATACATCTGAAGTCAATGAACCTGTTACGTGCATCATAATTTGCTGTTTGTATAATAAAGACATCATTTTATTCTTTTTGTGTGTGCCTTGCCTTTACTTTTTTATGTATGTTTATAAGGTTCGTGTAAGCACTGCATCACTAATCAGCATGCCTGCAAAATGCCTAACATTTTTATGCTTTTGGTTCCAAAAATATGCTAAGAAACACATATTTTTCAACGTTATTTCATAAATATTTCTTGTAATTATTTTACTATTCAGAAAAATATCTTACATAATATATCTGAGGTTATATTTCATATAAATTTCAGAGTCCTTTTTTTGGTTGCATTATTGGAGTGTTCCAAAACTGGGCAAAATATAAAAAAGGGGAAACGCTCTCGGCGGTGTCACCTGCATTACACAATTCAATATGATTAAAAATGAAGTTAGGACATTATTTATAGGCACGGTGGCCCGTTAGTAGGCCCCCCAAAATGAAATCCTCTGAATATAATCGGCATTTCGAAGTGAATATTGACTTAGAATCACCAGAGGAATTATTTACTCCAAATTTTACCAAGATTGATATCTTTAATGAAATATGAACAAGAACCAAAAATTGATTTATTAATTCTCATATTAAGTTGTGAAAACGTAATTCAAGTCTACTGACCTAAAATATCCTTGACTTTGTGACCTGGAATTTGTGTCATATGATTTGTGATACTTGATAACCCTTGAGTACAAGATTCATGGAATTTGAACAAATACTTTTGGAATCATGATAACATTTCAAAATGTTGATATTGATGCCGCAACAAAGTTTAAGTTTGCAGACCTGAAATTACATTTGACCTTGAATTTGTCAACTAAAAGACTAATCACATGATTGGTGATACTTGATAACCCTTATGTTCAAGTTTCATGGAATAGGAATGTATACAAAATTATGATATAAATTCAAAATCTTAACCTTTGGTCAAGTTTTGATGTTGATGCCACAACATACTGTAGTCAAAGTTTGTTTACCTGAAATGACCTTTGACTTTGCAACCTTAAATTCTACTCACATGATTGGGGATACTTTACAACCCCTATGTTCAAGTTTCATGGAAGAGGAATATACACTTTCAAAATTATGTTAAAAATTCAAAAACCTAACCCCGGGTTACGTTTTTGATCACCATGCCACAACAGTCTAAAGCGACAAAATTATTGTTTGAACCATAATGCATGGCCACATAGAGGAATTTTTCCTGTTGGGGGCCGGGGGACAATGCAATGAATTTTTGACAATTTATTGCATTTTCTTCGTTTTGGGGGATTTGTGGGGGCGGCCGCGTACCCTAGCAAACACTGCGTACAGTCATGATTCAAGGGCTAAGCAATAGCCTCGTTACTGTGAGGCCCCAGGATAAAAATCGTGTCGATCAGCTATATAAGGGCCCTTTTGTGAGGCATTCATCCTCATTACTGTCAATTATAATTTAAGGACGTAGGTTCCCTAGCTGATAAGCATAGTAGCACACATATGATTTAGCAGTCACGCGAAACAAACACTCGCAAATTAATATTCAATAAAATCTAAGAATGTATGCCATTATCTAGATCTATTAGAAATAAATAATTTTTTTAAATCCTTCCCTAAACTGGGGTAAAAATAATTATTCCACCATTATGACCAACAGTGTAGATAACTCTTTAATCAACGTTTCAGTGAATAAGATCTTACACTTTAAAAATTATATTAACAATTCAAAAACTTAACCTGTTGACTCCGCTGCCGTCATCGGAAAAGCGGCGCCTATGTCTCAAGTATCAAGACTGGATGAAGTTAGTGCAAGTTTAAGTGATGCAGATAGGTGGAATTAATATTTCTTAGGTTCAATGGAGGGGGTGCTAGGATGTAAAGAGGGGTGGTAGGCTGGATGAAGTTAGTGCAAGTTTAAATGATGGAGATAGATAGAGTTAATATTTCTTAGGCTCAATGGAAGGGGTGCTAGGCTGGATGAAGTTAATAGTGCAAGTTTAAATGATGGAGATAGATGGATTTAATATTTCTTAGGCTCAATGGAGGGGGTGCTAGGCTGGATGAAGTTAGTGCCAGTTTAAATGATAAAGATAGATGGAGTTAATATTTCTATGGCTCAATGGAGGGGGTGCTATATAGACTGTATAGAGGGGGTGCTAGGCTGGATGAAGTTAGTGCCAGTTTAAATGATTGAGATAGATGGAGTTAATATTTCTTAGGCTCAATGGAGGGGGTGCTAGGCTGTGAAGAGGGGGTGCTAGGCTGGATGAAGTTAGTGCAAGTTTAAGTGATGGAGATAGATGGAGTTAATATATTTTCTTAGGCTCAATGGAGGGGGTGCTAGGCTGTAAAGAGGGGGTGCTAGGCTGGATGAAGTTAGTGCAAGTTTGAGTGATGGAGATAGATGGAGTTAATATTTCTTAGGCTCAATGGAGGGGGTGCTAGGCTGTGAAGAGGGGGTGCTAGGCTGGATGAAGTTAGTGCAAGTTTAAATGATGGAGATAGATTGAGTGAATATTTCTTAGGCTCAATGGAGGGGGTGCTAGGCTGTGAAGAGGGGGTGCTAGGCTGGATGAAGTTAGTGCAAGTTTAAGTGATGGAGATAGATGGAGTTAATATTTCTTAGGCTCAATGGAGGGGGTGCTAGGCTGGATGAAGTTAGTGCAAGTTTTCATGATGGAGATAGATGGAGTTAATATTTCTTAGGCTCAATGGAGGGGGTGCTAGGCTGTGAAGAGGGGGTGCTAGGCTGGATGAAGTTAGTGCAAGTTTTCATGATGGAGATAGATGGAGTTAATATTTCTTAGGCTCAATGGAGGGGGTGCTAGGCTGTGAAGAGGGGGTGCTAGGCTGGATGAAGTTAGTGCAAGTTTAAATGATGGAGATGGATGGAGTTAATATTTCTTAGGCTCAATGGAGGGGGTGCTAGGCTGTAAAGAGGGGGTGCTAGGCTGGATGAAGTTAGTGCAAGTTTAAGTGATGGAGATAGATGGAGTTAATATATTTTCTTACGCTCAATGGAGGGGGAGCTAGGCTGTAAAGAGGGGGTGCTATATAATATATAGGCTGGATGAAGTTAGTGCAAGTTTTAGTGATGGAGATAGATGGAGTTAATATTTCTTAGGCTCAATGGAGGGGGTGCTAGGCTGTGAAGAGGGGGTGCTAGGCTGGATGAAGTTAGTGCAAGTTTAAATGATGGAGATAGATTGAGTGAATATTTCTTAGGCTCAATGGAGGGGGTGCTAGGCTGTGAAGAGGGGGTGCTAGGCTGGATGAAGTTAGTGCAAGTTTAAATGATGGAGATAGATAGAGTTAATATTTCTTAGGCTCAATGGAAGGGGTGCTAGGCTGGATGAAGTTAATAGTGCAAGTTTAAATGATGGAAATAGATGGATTTAATATTTCTTAGGCTCAATGGAGGGGGTGCTAGGCTGGATGAAGTTAGTGCAAGTTTAAATGATGGAGATAGATGGAGTTAATATTTCTTAGGCTCAATGGAGGGGGTGCTAGGCTGTAAAGAGGGGGTGCTAGGCTGGATGAAGTTAGTGCAAGTTTTCATGATGGAGATAGATGGAGTTAATATTTCTTAGGCTCAATGGAGGGGGTGCTAGGCTGTGAAGAGGGGTGCTAGGCTGGATGAAGTTAGTGCAAGTTTAAATGATGGAGATGGATGGAGTTAATATTTCTTAGGCTTAATGGAGGGGGTGCTAGGCTGTGAAGAGGGGGTGCTAGGCTGGATGAAGTTAGTGCAAGTTTTCATGATGGAGATAGATGGAGTTAATATTTCTTAGGCTCAATGGAGGGGGTGCTAGGCTGTGAAGAGGGGGTGCTAGGCTGGATGAAGTTAGTGCAAGTTTAAATGATGGAGATGGATGGAGTTAATATTTCTTAGGCTCAATGGAGGGGGTGCTAGGCTGTAAAGAGGGGGTGCTAGGCTGGATGAAGTTAGTGCAAGTTTAATGATGGAGATAGATGGAGTTAATATTTCTAGTTTCTCAATTAATGGAGGGGGTGCTAGGCAAGTTTAAATGAAATTTAAGCTAGCTATGGAGTTAATTATATATGAGCGAGAACAGTGACTGAAGTTCTTCAAAATGAAACATGGTTGGTTGGTAGGTAGGTAGGTGGTAAGGTAGGTAGGTAGGTAGGTAGGTAGGTATAGGTAGACTTTAGGGTAGGTGTAGATACGGCCGATACTACAGGTAGAGTAGGCGTGGCGAGTTCGTGGCGAGTTCGTGACGTCATTAGTCATGTTTATTCATGAGGCCGCTAGCGAAGTGTTACCTCGCACCTTCGTACGCTACCCAGTTCAAAGGTGCTCAAATGCTGCGCGCGCTCTCTGTGGGAAAACCCATTTCCATTTATAGGATGCACAAACTGCATTGTATATGAACAGAAAATCTACTCAAGTGTGATAATACCACTGTAACCTTATTTATACACACGATAGAGAATTATTGCTTTTGATAATAATAATAATAATACATTTATATAGCGCAGCTTTTATACAAAATAGCCTATATTCTGCTGCGCTGGTTAAGGGCTCCTTTTTAAAATAAATTTATACTAAATTCTACAAAATAGAATCTCCCAATCGAACAAATAATTTAATTTGGATTTGAATGCATTGAGAGATGGAGAGCTTCTTTTTTCTATTGACAAGCTATTCCATAGTTTGGGGTAAGCAATGGCAAACGCTCGGTCCCCGAAAGTTACTTTGGTTTTGCCATGACGAATCTGAAACAATGTTTTATCTCTAGAACTGCGCAGGCTACGACTGTGTGACTGGACTTTGAGTTTAAGTAATCAAAGATCAAGATAGGCGAACCTCTTTCGACGCGTATTATCAATCAACGTGAGAACTTGAACTTGGGATATTAGTACAAAAGGGTGCAACTTACTAAACTTCATTGCATATCGTTTGTAAATGCATAAACTGACTGTCGACCTCTATAGTACATTAGCTGATTACACTTAGTTTTATTGAACATTGGCTGTATGCGAAGAATGAGCTCGGATTTGTAATTTGCCAGAAAGCTGAAATTTGTATCAATGGCTGAGAAGACTAGAGAAGATAAAGCTCCAAGCTCTTCAAACAACCTGACGTGTCCACTATGTCTTGATATCTTCGACGAGGCAACCATCCTGACTTCTTGCGGACACACCTTCTGTCGGAAATGTCTCGAGAAGTACGACCTATCCCATCAAGATCTCGATCACATGATCTGTCCTCTCTGCAGAGAGGTCACCAAGCTGTCTGCGAACCGTGTCGATGATTTCCTCACCAATGTGACTGTCAACGGACTCGTAGAAGATTACCACGTCGGATGTGGAGGGATGAATGCTGTCCTTGAGATGCGTCCAAAATGCACTGCTTGCATAAGTCAAGGAGAGGCTGTGTCATTCTGCAAAACCTGCAACAGTTATTTGTGTGAGCAGTGTCTGACGAGTCATCAGAGTTTGTCTTTGATGTTTAAGGCCCATGAGATTGTATCCATGCAGGATATCATTAACGGGAAGGTCAGCATTGGTCATCTATCCGAGAAATGCTACATCCACAAACAAGAGAAAAAAGATATGTTTTGTGAGGATTGTAAGGTCCATGTCTGTTTCAAGTGCGTGATCGTCGGTCATCAAGTTCACAAAATCAAGAATCAGGCTGACTTTGAACAGGAGTTACGGCTTAAGGTAAACATAGTTTCATGTAAGGTAACGTAGGTGCCGGGAGCAGGGAGGGGGCAGAGAGGCTGATGCAATAATTCGAGTCGGGGACGTACGGGGGGGGGGGGGGGGGGGGGGGTGGCCGGGAGGACTCGCAAAGGAAAAAAGGATAATTGTACGTAATTTCTTAGTATTATAATAAGATAAAAAGTTCTCTGAAATGTAAATTTTCAGTATCCTAAAATCAACATCCTCGGTCATTACGCTCCTCGAATATTACTAGACCCAATTTTCTTTATGTTTGTAAACTCCCTTCTACAATATAGGCACCGCAAGCATGGGAGCAGATACAACCCCCCCCCCCCCCCCGACTAGAAATTTTTTTCAGCAAAAGCCCTGTTAGCAGATTAGTCCTCTAAAATGCAACATTTAAACATTTCAAAACCTAAAGTTACTCAGTTATTGGTCGCTAGCCTGCTCTACAAATTATAGAGAGAAGTGCAACCGATGATTATACTGTACACAGCCATCTCTATTAAGAGGAAGCTAAAGCTAGGGGCATATTATTCCCTCTATCTGGGATTGAGCCAACTTGTCTTTGCCTCCTCCCGCTTACATTTCCAAATATCTTTACAAACAAAATAATGAGGATTTGTTATTTCTGCTTCCCATGCCAGACAAACAAATTTGACATCAATAATTTTGCAAAGCAATAGAGGTTCTAAACAACAAAATGTAACCCTTCCATATTTTAAAATTCTCTCTTGGTCGCTACGCTTCCTCGCACATTAATAGATGTACCCTTTCTGATCTGTACAGAAGAAGAACACAAAATTGGGGAGAAGGCATATGATAATTTGATATTATAGCAGACTAGAAAAGCTTTTTTTTAAGTCCTCTGAAATACGGTTTCAAATTTCCAAAACGCTTTCTTTTTCCTCTCGGTCGTTAGACTTCGTCGCAATTTAATAGTCGGAATGTTTCTATCATTATACCCTGTCTACTACATAATGCGCTTGAAACGGATAGGGTACGAAGTTCAAAGCTTCTCTCTAATAAAGGCGGTGAAACGACAATGTTGACACCTCTCTGAGAAAACATGAAGCTCTTTCTGTTGCTCGCTTTTTTTGGTCACTGATATGCAAATCATTTTTTTGAAGTAGGCTGGGATTTTCCGATGTGTTTCAAACTATACTTGATTACACTTTTCAATTTCACATAAGCATTTCCCCCCTGGGTCACCACACTCACTAGCTAAATAAAAAACTTTCTATCGAGTTATATATGAACTTTAGTATTATAGAAACTCTTCAATATGAGGTATCTTACGTTTTATGGAAATAATAACTTTGAATATTTTAAATCTGCTTCTGTACATTAAAACATATGCTTAAGAGATCTACATTCCAATACTACCGAAACAAAAGGGAGGAATACTATGTGTTTTTCTTTTGTTGATGTTGTTGAAACTTAAATACATTATTTTTTTCAAATATCAAGAAATGAGAAAAAGGTGTTTGTTGCGGAGGAGGGGTGTATAAAGGCGTTAATAAACGTGGCTACATTTCATGGCTAAATGTTCTTTTCACTTCTCTGTTTTTTTGTTTTGTTTAGGTGAACGGCCTTGTCCAGCGATGTGCCACTAAGAAATCAGAACTGGAGAAGAACATTCAGAATGTGGAAGTACAACGCCATGAAGTTTACACTGTCGTGCAGAAACTACTGGACGAAGTCAGTCGAGCCTACAGCATCAAGGTTAAAGAGCTTGAAGAAAATCATCGAAATCTCATCGAGCAAATCAATGCAGTAAAGCGGAGTTTTGAGGACGAACTCAACGTCTTGAAATCCAAGGATCGACAAAGGATCAAAAGTATTTGTAGTTCAATAACACTATAGTAGCTAATGACAGACTAGGTCGCCTTGAGACAGACAGTCTGTCTGCTCATACCTTGCTCTGTGAAGAGCTGGATGCCATCCTGAAGGAGGCTACTGATCACACTTCTGCGGC
Source organism: Strongylocentrotus droebachiensis (assembly GCA_035222895.1). Taxonomy (NCBI): domain Eukaryota; kingdom Metazoa; phylum Echinodermata; class Echinoidea; order Camarodonta; family Strongylocentrotidae; genus Strongylocentrotus; species Strongylocentrotus droebachiensis. The sequence continues at coordinate 238,109 of JAVYIG010002469.1, read as the reverse complement.
AGCGATTACGAAGAAAGCACAGGAAAAGAGGTTCAAGCCTGCATATTATACTCGTCTTGACCTCGGGAGCATCTCAGAATCAGATCCCAAGTTGCAAGTCATTCAGTGTGTAAATCTACGGGGATTCATGTACGGAATGACCCAGTACTCTGGTGATAGTGTGGCTATGGGATATCATAATTATGGTATAGATATCATTGATTCAGGTGGTAAAATGCACCATGATGCAAATATACCAAGTAACGTGGTGTGTTATGATCTTGTGTTTCAACAAGACGGGTCGTTTTGTATATCTCGGGGTTACGCAGAAGCACACGTATATTCTCCCAATGGCTCCAGGAAATCAACCATCCCCGTGAAAAACAATGGCTATGTTCTCAAACTAAACAGAAGTCCATCAGGTGAAATCCTCATCGCTCGCAATGAGAAGAAAGTCTATATCTATGACCCGACTGGATCCACTCTCAAACACACTGTTCCAACAACACACAACGAGACGATGCAGATATCTGCCACCAGGTCGGGTTTGATCGTCACGAGTTCATGTAACACCAATCCAAGCCTGGTGACGGTCTATGACAGGGGTTGGAATGCTGGTAAGTCTATATAAGCTCCAAGCGGTGTCCACCTGTATGCTGCCCTGGATGAACAGGACAGGGTGTATGTAGCAAGTGTTGATCGTAAGAAGGGTAACGTGGTGATCATGCTCTATGACCTTGATGGTCTGAACCTGAAGGAGAGAGTTGAGTTCAATGCACTTACTATGACGATTGGTTCTGAGTGGTGTTACTTGGTTTCCCTCTCTCCAGACATGCTCGCGTTTGCTTGTAACAAGAAGTTGTATTTCATCAAAGTATCACTGTAATCCAGCTCACACTCTATTAACATTATTTTTGTAGTGTGTTTACCTCTCTGCTTCAACCCTTCTCTAATATGGGCCTATGTTTCAAATGTTATTGTTTATAATTATGTCCTAAATAACCAAAAAAAATGAGAAGATGCCCATTCTTTAGATAGATTTTGATTACCTGAATACAGTTGCAATTATCCTAAATAATGATAACTTCCCTCTTTCGGAATAATATGTAGAAGCATATTTCTTCTTGCATTCTTGCACTTCTTTCATCTTGTAATCGTTTCTCAGTAATATGATATCATAATGTATAACTTCAAAATGTAGTAACTTATGTCAGTGTTATTTTCCTTTTGATGATATTCTCAAGTATTTAAAAGTCTATTTTGTTTGTGCTTATATTTTGTATTTATATTTTGTCTATTTTGTTTCTTTAAATATAGTTATGATTAATGCTGACTTTGTACATGGGATCCCATTGTAAATAAGATTTTCAGCTTTCACAGGTCATCCTGTCCAGTTATTGGTAGTCCTAATTTGTTTCTTTTTACTCTGCGTATGTTCGTTGAACTTAATTTATTCATCAAATCCGTTTTAAACCTTACTGGACCATGGTGCTACATTCCATAGAAAAGTGAAAGATTAGTTTTCTATGATGTAGAGAAGAAAAATGTATTAACAAAAATTAGGCGTCGTTTTACAGTCGGAAGTTCCTTTTCTTGATTAAGCATTCTAAGTAATAAGCAAATTATGATACATTATTTAAACGTTTACTGCAGCTCTGTTATAATTAGTCATTTCACTTTGAATATATCTCATGTAAATTCGGCGGTTGTCTTTTTCATCATAATTGCCCCTTCAATTCAATTAGTTCAGTTTCAGCGCAATAAAAAAAAGTAATACAAATAAATTAATAAAATTTAAAGAGTAGACAACGATTTAAAATGGTTTATTGACAGGCTGACAAAATGTAGGTCAAGAGGTTGTTTACATTTTTGAGGGAAATTCACGCGCTAGGAAATGTAATACTTTGTATTACATTGGAAGGAAATGTACAAGCGTATGTACGCTTATCAAGCAAGCGCGGAAAATACCGCCAGCAAATTAAAAAAAGCACGAAGGGGCTTTCATTCTAGTTATGGCTTTCATTTTGAATGGACAAGAAGAAAAATTTACGGAGTCTAAAACATTATTAGAGGATTTGGATTAATACTAACGTTAGCACTGCACTGGAATAATTAGTTGGATATATAACGCTGAATTATTTCTTCTCGTGAGCGACCAGCGGGATTATACTCGGGTTTTGGGCTGGCCTTTGTCGTTGGACCTGATTAGAAAGGAGAGTCCATATCATTATCAACTTGAACTGTTAGTGTTAGTGGCCTTGTTCGCATCTCTACTGGCAGGAGTACGTTGGCGATCATGCCAAAAGCGAAGAAGAAATCCGTGGCCGGGAGGAAGAGGGGTGGCGAGACGGCGCCCAGGGCAACGTTACCTCCAAGTCAGGCGGAGAATCCGAGAGCGGATGCAGCGTTACCCCCAAGTCAGGCGAGGAAAAGTCCGAGGGCAAGGGCGAAGGCAACGTCAACGCCTGTCGGAGTGGGCCCCAGCGGGGCCGACGATCAGGGCGGTGAGTGCAACCCTAACATCATTTGTAGATCTAGAGCTAGTGGCAATGATGTACCTGATATCAGTACTGGTAGGCGCGCGGCCATATCATGGCCGGAGATTATCGCGCGAGAGTCGGTGCCCTCTGAGAGGGAGCAATCGGAGATTTCATTGCAGGCTCAATCGGTTGGGCAGGCTTCATGCGAGGGTAATATGGCGGAGCGGACTGCGCCGCCAGTACCCCCTTCCGTGGTGGGGTCACCGGTGCCGTTTATGAGCGCGGCTGATCCGTTGGGTTCCGAAGTGGCAATGTCGCTCAAGGAGAGAATTTGGAGGAGTGAATTTATTGATTTAGCCTTGCTTCTCAAACAGAATGCTTATGCACGGAGTGATAGTGGGGCATCCCAAGAGCTAGGTGAAGCCGTATTTAGTCTGCGGCAGTCTGAATCTGGGCTCGGGTTGCAATTCCAACCTCGGGCAAAGAATAAAGGCATATTTTCGGTGGAGCATTGGACATCCGTGTTCCTGGTGTTTGTGTCTATTTATTTGGAGAAGCACATCGAGCGAAGCAGAGAGCTCATCTGTCTCAAAGTTCGCATGTTGTATTTCCTCTTTTGTTTCTTTTTAAAAATTAAATTATATTGTAATAATAAAATAAAATAAATATATACATGTACATCATTTGTGTATGCACACATATAAATTGATTGACACTGAAAGAGTGCTTTAATTATTGACAGAGAAAGAGGAAGAGAAAGAATGAAATGGAACTGAAAACGGGAACATAGTGGAGAAAGAGGCGGTGAAAAACAAGTGTAGTTACCGTCCTTTACTCTTCCAAACATAGTAATGACGGCACATACAACGTCTTGCTCTATTATCCAGAATTCTACTAAAGTGGATCCCGAACATATATGGACCACTAAGAGCCTAAATAAGTCGCCCTCTATAGATTTAAAGAAAAATGAATAACGCCAATAAGTTCAAAGGTGCATGCTATACGCTCTGTTGGAAAACTCTCTTCTTTTCTTAGGATGCACAGACTGCATTCTGCGCGACGAGAACGTGGATTGCCCTTTTAAGGCAATGTGACGTCCTTTTAAGGCACTGCCAGTGACGTCACATTGCCTTAAAAGGGTAGTCCGCGTTCTAGTCGTGCAGAATCTAAAAGTCCCTATTGACAGTCAATCTACTCAGGTGTGATTTTACCATTGCAACCACATTGGTATTCAAGCACACACTTGTAAAGAGAATGCTTGTGTGTATGTGTGCCTCAGTTGAGATGTCTAATTTCAATTCGAGCATCAAAATAAAGTTAGACCTATGAGAAGCAATATAATTAAGCACTATGTTATCAATACCAAATACATATTTTCCTTCCTGTACAATATTTTGCTACTTACCATTTAAGATGTTTTTAACAATTTCTCTAAACTTTTGTCTGTTTTTAAGCTCCTGCTTTACGAGTAGTCTGTGTTTTTTTTCTTCTTTTAAATACATGCTTTACTCTGAAATGCTTTTTATTAAAATCATACTTAAAAGTTCTGTAAGACTAACATTTTATACATACACCAGAATGCGATAGTTATTACAACATCCACTTCTTTGCCATTTTTATTCTAAGGCAAACAAGAGATATCCACGCAAAAATCAATATTATAAAAATATGGCAACTTATTTGACATAATCAAGGACATTTTGATTAGTTCACATTCAATGAACACATGGACAATGTCCTATATTACGTGGTACTGGGGGCAGTATCTGTCGTTTGCTAATCACCATTCGTAAAGATCGTTTTAAACAGGTAATTTAACTCTTCAACGATGTTCCCTTGTATACGTCGAATGCCTTTTGAACACGGAAGACTAATATTTCAGTTCAATATGACCTACATATTCTATTTGATATCACTTTTCTTGATATCAGCTCTTTGAGACAGACATGATTCACATTATCATTTGTTAGAAGCCTAATCTATAAGATTTCGTATACAATGTTTACGAAAGGAAGTGGAGAAATATTTTTTACAGGCGAATTTCGCATTTTGACAGTGAAAGAGAAGAGAGTGAGAGACTGATGGAAGAAGATAAAGGAAGAATAGTGGAGAAAGAAGAAGTGAAATGTAAGTGTGGTTACCGACCTTTACCCTTCCAAACAAAGTGATAACTTCAAATAAAACCTAGGATTCTAATAAAGTGGATCTCCAACACAATGTATCCACTACTAAAAGCTAAACAAGTCGCCCTCTATAGATCAAAATGATGAATATCGCCATTTAAGTTCAAAGGTGCATACGCTGGGCGCGCTCTCAGTGGGAAAACCCACTTCTATTCATAGAACGTACAAACTGCATTATTTTCACAGACAATCTACTTAATAATAAGTGTGAGCGTATAGCATTGCAATCACATTTGTATTGATGTATACACTTGAATAGAGACTCAGTACTTTTGATCAACGTTATTCGCACCTCTTTCGACACCTACATGTATTTGTAATCAACGTGAAAAATTGGTATAGAACTGCATGCACTTATAGGACGCACTTGTTGCGTAGAGTCAGGATATTGGTACAATCTACTATATCACTGCATATAGTTTGTGCTTGCATGAACGACTGTTTAGGTACACATTAGCTGATCACACTCTTAAGCTCCATTGGACATTGGATACATTATGCGTAGAATGAGCTCATTTTTGTAATAAGCCCAAAATCCTATATTCGTACCAATGGCTGAGAAGACTGAGAAAGAGAAACCTACAAGCTCTTCAGAGAACCTGACGTGTCCGCTATGTCTTGATATCTTCGACGAGGCAACCATCTTGTCTTCATGCGGACACACCTTCTGTCGGAAGTGTCTCAAGAACTATGATCTGTCCCATCAGGATCTCGATCACATGATCTGTCCTCTCTGCAGAGAGGTCACCAAGTTGTCGGCGAACCGTGTCGATGATTTCCTCACCAATGTGACTGTTAACGGACTAGTAGACGATTACCACGCAAAATGTGGAGGGGTGAATGCTGTCCTTGAGATGCGTCCAAAATGCACTGCTTGCAAGTTTCAGCAAGATGCAGTCTCATTCTGCAGAACATGTAATAACTACATGTGTGATAAGTGTCTAGATTGTCATCAACATCTTGCAGTCTTCTTTGAAGGTCACGACATTGTATCCATACAGGATATCATCAACGGGAAGGTCAGCATTGGTCATCTATCCGAGAAGTGCTACATCCACAAACAAGAGAACAAAGATATGTTTTGTGAGGATTGTAAGGTCCACGTCTGTTTCAAATGCGTGATCGTCGGTCATCAATTTCACAAAATCAAGAATCAGGCTGACTTCGAGCTGGAGTTACGGCTTAAGGTAAACGTGGTTTCATTTAACTTAAAGCTTATCTCCACTAGTTTTTTCCGCCTAAAATAGGTTCTTTTTGTGTTGGTCGCTACGCTCCACGCATCGCACATTTTCTGAATAACACGGAAAACAGATCGATGGGGAGAAGGCCAAGGCCCCGCCCGGCTCGCAAGATATTAGCACAATAATTATTGTATAATATTGATGATATTGTAGACTAGAAAAGCTTTTAAATCACCTGAAATACGGTTTCAAATTTCCCAAACGCTATCTTTTTCCTGTCGGTCGCTAGACTCACTATATAGTGGGCATAGTTGGGATGTTTCCCGTCACTGTACAAACCCTGTATACTGCATATGAGCTTGGAACGGATAGGGTGCGAAGTACAAAGCTTCTCTCTAGTAAACAACAATGAGACAACAATGTTGACACCCCTCTGAGAAAACATGAAACTCTTTCTGTTGCTCGTTTTTTGATTACTGATATGCAAATCATTTGTTTGAAGTAGGCTGGGATTTTCCGATGTGTTTCAAGCTATACTTGATTACACTATTCAATTTCACATGAACATTTTTCCCCTGGTTCGCCACACTCTCTAGCTAAATAACAAACTTTCTATCGAGTTATATATGAACTTAAGTATTATAGAAACTCTTTAATATGAGGTATCTTATGTCTTATGGAAAATAATAACTTTGAATATTTTAAATCTGCTTCTGTGCTTTAAAACAAATGCTTAAGAGATTTACATTCCAAAACTACCAACCCAAAAGGGAGGAATACTATGTGTTTTTCTTTGTTGATGTTGTTGAAACTTAAATACATTATTATTGTCAAATATCAAGAAAGGAGAAAAGGTGTTTGTTGCGGAGGAGGGGGTGTATAAAGGCGTTAGTAAACGTGGCTACATTTCATAGCTAAATTTTCTTTTCACTTCTCTGTTTTTTGTTTTGTTTAGGTGAACGACCTAGTCCAGCGATGTGCCACTAAAAAATCAGAACTGGAGAAGAACATTCAGAATGTGGAAGAACAACGCCATGAAGTATACATTGCCGTGCAGAAACTACTGGACGATGTCAGTCAAGCCTACAGCATCAAGGCCAAAGAGCTTGAAGAAAATCATCTATATCTCATCGAGCAACTCAATGCAGTAAAGCTGAGGTTCGAGGACGACCTCAACGTCTTGAAATCCAAGGATCGACAGAGGATCAAGAGTATTTGTAGTTCAATAACACTGGTAGCTAATGACAGACTGGGTCGTCTTGAGACAGAAAGTCTGTCTGCTCATAACTTGCTGTGTGAGGAGCTGGATGCCATGCTGAAGGAGGCTACTGATCACACTTCTGCGGCAGCCATTACAAAGAAAGCACAAAAGAAGAGGTTCAATCCTGCAGGTGATACTTGTCTTGACCTCGGGAGCATCTCAGGATCAGATCACAAGGTGCAAGCATACCAAGTAACATGGAGTGTTATGATCTTGTGTTTCTACAAGACAGGTCGTTATGTATATAGACGCGAAGCAAAGTAGACATATATTCCCCTGATGGCTCCAGGAAATCAACCGTCCACGTGCAAAGCAATGGCTGGTTCAGACTAAACAGAAGTCCATCAGATGAAATCTTTATCGCGGCTACCAATGAAAAGAAAGTCTATATTTATGACCCGACTGGATCTACTCTGAAACACACTGTTCCAACAAAACACAACTACACAAGGCAGGTATCTGCTACCAGGTCGGGTTTGGTCGTCACGAGTTCAGGTTCTAGGACCAATCCAGGCGTGGTGACGGTCTACGACAGGGATGGGAATGCTGGTAAGTCTCTACAAGCTCCAAACGGTGTCCTCCTGTATGCTGCCCTGGATGAGCAGGACAGGGTGTATATAGCTAGTGTTGATCTTGTGAAGGGTAATGTGGTGATAAGGCTCTATGACCTTGATGGTCTGAAACTGAAGAAGAGAGTTGAATTCAATGTACTTAAGATGACGCTTAACGATGATTGGTGTTACTTGGTTTCCCTCTCTCCAGACATGCTCGCCTTTGCTAGTGACAAGAAGTTGTATTTTATCAAAGTATCACTGTAATTATCTGTATTTCACACTCTGTTCACCCTTATTCCTCTCTGCTCCAGATCTTCTCTAATATGGGCCAATGTATCATTTTCTGTTGTTTATTATGTGATAAATAACTAAATGAGAAGATGCCCATTCTCTAGATGGAATTTAATTGCCTGAATACAGTTGTCATCATCATGTATAATAACAATTTCCCTCTCACGAAATAATATGTGAATGCGGTACGTAAAATATACATCCATTTCTTGCATTGTGTAATCGTATGTCTTAGATATTTACTGAAAGTCAGTGATATGATATCATAATGTATTACTTCGAAATTGATAAGCACATTGATTAGCTTTTTATTAGTGTAAAATTTTCCTTATGTTGTTATTCTCAAAGTATTACAACAATTATTTTGTTTGTGCCTATATTTTGTGTTTTATATTGTGTGTAGTTTGTATCTTTAAATGAAGAAATATTAAATACTGACTATTTGTAAATGGGACCCCATTGTTAAGAAGCTTTTTCGCTGTCACATGTCATCCTGTCCAGTTATTGGTAGTAATTTTTTGTTTTCATTTTATGATATCGATTTCCTCTTCTTATGTTTGTTACATTGAACTTGTCTGATACATCAAATCAATCAAAACATTACATACATCTTACTAGACATTGTGCTATATGCCATGAACAATTCCATCGTATTCACTTTGCACTCTGTCTGAAAAGATATTAAATTTAATGCTGTGGAACTGATAATGTAAAAGATTAGTTTGCTACGATGTAGAGAAGAACAATGTTTTATCAACAATTTTGCCTCGTTTAAAGGTAATACAAGTTTTGGTATGGGGTCATGAATATGGTTCAAATGAACATATATTGGAAGCATAATGCGATCCTACAATATTCAGTGATCGTTGTCGCGGTTAAAATCGAGTCTAAAGTTATGATATTGTAAATAATAAACTATTGATGTTGTATAGTTCCCTCTCAAGGTCAAGATATGAATTAAGCTATAAAACAATGTTTCTTGACTAAAATCAACCGATTAGCTATTTCCGTTTGGAAATTATATATCACAACTACATATTCTGAGAATCTTATGGTCGCAGCTACATGTACGGCCGTAGCTAGGCGCTATATGAAATTTATCAAAATTTACCGGGAGCACCGGTACATTTTTATATTCAATTTTTCCCGAAAGTAGAAGTGTTTTAAGGGCTACATTTTCGAGTGCTTATAATACATCCACAGGGGCATCTAAATATATCAAAATTGTAAAGAACCACTATTCACCCAGTTTTCAAAATTTCCCAAAACGTTGTATTACCTTTAATAGTCTGAAGTTCTGTTTCTTGACTAAACATTCTAAGTAATTTATAGTATGATACACTATATGTAAACGTTTACTGCAGTTCTGTTATAATTAGTCATTTCATTTTGAACATTTTGTTCATGTAAATTCGGCAGTTGTCGATCTTTTTCATAATAATTACCCCTTCAATTAAATTTATTTCAGTCTAGTTAATTTCGATTTAATTAAATCGAATCTAAACAGACTATCGACTTGTGACGTGGAATTTGGAATATCTTCATCTGCATTTTATAACGGTATAGATAGAGAATGGGGTATTGTCGACATTGTCGAAATGATGAGGATATTAGACCTACCTCTGGTCACGCTAGTAGACATGCATGGCAAACCCAGGGATGAATTTGGAGAAAACATCAGTTTAATGTTTTCCTATCGTTTACAAAAAAAAAAATTACCAATTAATATGTTTGTAAAATTAAGATTACATCGAACAAATAAGCAACCTAGCTTGGGGACATTTTTCTTTCTATTGTTCTTTAACAACGACAACAAGATTTGTTTTTTGTTTTGTTTTATATTTAAAGGGAGGGGGGGGGGGTTCTGATAACCGCATCTCAATGGAAAATACAGTTACCTTGTGTTGTTGGCGAAGAAAGAAAGTCAAATCTTATGGGTAAAATGGCGCGACTATTTCGATACAGTACGCATGGTTTCTAAACTGCTTTTGTACACAGTTTTGTAAATTACCTTAACATATTTAATGTCTCAAAGTTCGTATTTCGTAGCTTCATTCTTTGTTTCTTTTTCTGGTAATTAGAAAATTTACTGTAGTTATAAAAAGTAAATATGCGCTTTAAACATATCCTATGATTACATGTACATTATTTTTTTGTATGTTCACTGTATTGTTGATTAACACTGGATGAGTCTTTTAATTGTTGACAGAGAAATAGGAAGAGAAATAGAGAAATAGAGAAATAGAAGGAAATAACGGAAGGATAGTGGAAAAAGAGGGAGTGAAAAACAAATTTAGTTACCGTCAAATATAGTAATGAAAGCAAATATTATGTCTGGCTTTATTATCCAGGATTTCATACTACTAATTGATAATTAGGTTATAGAACACCTACCCCCTGGACATCCACCCCCGGATAACCACCCCCAGGCAACTACCCCGTAGGACAACTACCCCCTAGGGCAACCATCCTCTAGGACGACTACTGCATGAGACAACTACCCCCGGACAACTAACTCCCAGACAACTAACCCCTAGGACAACTTCCCCCGGAAAACTACCCACTAGGACGACTACCCCCAGACAACTACCCCCTACTATAACCGTCCTCTAGGACAACTGACCCCCTGGAAACTATCCTATGGGGTAGTTGTCTGGAGGTAGTTATTCTTAGGGGTGGGGGGGGGGGGTAGTTGTCCTAGGGGGTACTTGTCCGAGGTAGTTGTCCGGGGGTAGTTGACTGTGTGTAGTTACCCGGGGGGTTGATGTCCAGGGGTAGGTGTCCGGATACGGATAATTATATCCACCACTAAAGGGACACTGCTGAAAGCCTAAATAAGTCGCCCTCTATAGACACAAAATAATGATGAATACGTATTCGCATACCGCCAGTTCAAAGGACTTGGCTTATATGCTTCGTGCGCTCTCTGTGGGAAAACCTATTTCCCACAGACACTTTTTTTTTTTTTTTTTTTGTACCAAGGATTTTATTAAATCTCCTTTTTTATCAGAGCATTCAAGAGGTGATGAATAATTATCCGTATCCGGACAATTTGGAGTCCAAATTTCATAATTTGACATTTTTCTTCGTTGGGGGGGGGGGGGGGGGGGGGGGTAAGGTCACCTCTTTTAGGTTAGCCGTGGGTATAATTTTTTTTTTTTTTTTTTTTTTATAATTAAAAAAACAAACAAAACAAAACAAAGGGGGGGGGGGGGTTTTAGGATTTTTTAGGGGGGTTTACACACATGAAAATACCAAAGGGGGGGGGGGGGGGGTTTAACCCCCAAAACCCCCCCCCCCTGCGTACGCCCCTGCCTGTATCCTATCAGGATCTCGATTACATCACACCAACAGAGTGCTCTAAACTGTTTGCCAATGATCTTTTCCCCCGGGAGATTTCATCACCCTCTTTTTCCCTGTCCCCCCTTTCAGTCAGTCCTGGTTGGGGACCCTCTTCATCACCTCTTGAATGCTCTGATAAAAAAAATGTTGCTATTACTTTACAATTACCGAAGTATCCCTCATTCAAACATTCATTAATCATGCAATAATCTTCAAGAAAAACCACGAACATCATTACAATATGGCGTTGTGTTATAGTTCATAAAACACGTTAAGGCCCGGTCACACAGCCCTCCACGGGCGTATCGCGGCCGAATCACGGCCAAAAATTTCTGCCCGTAAAGCAGACGCTGTTGGACGCTTTGAGGTCGCGATAAAGACGCGATACAGCCGTACTTTACCCGTCGTTACACGCGGTAAGAAATTCACACGCGGTTGGCCGCGCGAAAAAGTTTTGGGCTGCCCAAAAATTTAGACCGCGGGTAATCGCGGGCGGTACACGTGGTACACGTGGTACACACGCGGTAAAGACGCGGTACAGACGCGGAACGAACGTGCTAGGACGTGCTACGGCCGCGGTTAAGACGTGGTTACACGCGGTAGGACGCGAAATTTTAGCGGGTAATCGCGGGTGGAGCACGGTCATAGCACGTTTGTTCCGCGTCTGTACCGCGTGTTAGCACGGAGCGGTTATGATTTCTACAGCCCGGTTCGGCTGCTTTATTATACCCGTGGTAGGCCGCGGTACCGCCGCGCTTCACCCGCGATAAGGACGCGGAACAGTCGCCGGCGTCTGTTCCGCGGGCATACCACGGGTAAACCGCGGGTAAGCCAATTTTGCACATTTTCCACCACGGGCAACCGCGGGCAAAAAAAAAATCGCGAAATTTTACCCGCGATACAGACGCGAAAGGCTGTGTGACCGGGCCTTTAGACGAGTTGTTGGTAACAAGCTGTTGAAGTCATTCCCGCAAGTTCCTTTCTTGCAGTTCAATAGCGCCATCTCTCGGTTATCTGTAACCATCGATGATAACTGGTTTCTTATGAAACGGGATTTTGGTCCCGTTTCGTAATAAGAAGCTGTTTCTATCTGAATGTCTTTCTTTTCCCTATAACCTTAGATTTACGGATGGTGCTACCGTTACCAACAGGAAATGACATAAAATTGGTCTCGTAGGAAATTAAATAATTCTCTTCACCTTTGGCTCTCTCTAAGAATGAAAGTCTAATGACAAGAAGCTATTTCCTGGTAACAAATGTATGACAAAATTATCTAGCGGCCACTGCCAACAAACAGTAAATTTAACCCAGAATGTACATTTCAGTTTAAATGTAGATTCTGATTTCCTGCAACCTTCATTCTCACCACTCTTTGACGATGACCGTGTACGCAAATAATCGGCGAATTATAGGCTAGATCAAATAAATATTTATGTTTTTATCTACGACGGTATCCTTAAAAAAACTAACAATATTTTAGATTATAAAATTGGCACTTATCTTGTGACATTCTCCAACACTTTTTCTTTCTTGTTTAATTCTGGATCATGTGTCGGGCCTATACTTGTAGAACATGAGCACTTGGGATTAAATGGTCAAGTATACAGTTTACATCTATCATAGTCACGTGACGATGATGTAACAATCGCATTGTTAAAATGATCTTTCATTCACCTGGCACATCACCTCTCGAAAACATTCATGTCGAACAATATTACTTCCTCTCTTTTTCTTTCCCATCTCATTGAATCCGGCTCTTCCAATTGATACGTTTCTCTTATCTCAATAATTAAAATAATAAACATGATCGAGAGAAAAAGATAACTTCCTTCGAGAAC
>JAVYIG010002469.1:0-220000 GCA_035222895.1 Strongylocentrotus droebachiensis | reverse complement strand
GACGTCGGCCTCAGAGTTGTTTAATTTCCCTTCTATTGTCCCCGAACCCATTCTTTCCATCACCTATTCTTCTATCTGCCATTCTTATTCGTCCGTCCTCAATCGTGGAATATGAAAAGCCGATCAATTGACTAAGCTAACCTTACACAAATGAAAGAAAGAGAAGAACAATAAGAGAAACGAAATCGCAAAGGATTTCTTTAAGTTGTCTGGCGCCTCCAAAAATAACAACAACAAAAAACAGAAGATGGGTTAGGGGGCACCGATATTAATACAGTTTGTCCTGAAACGTTCGTTTACCTTCTTAAACACTTTAAATACAATTATATATTTTCTTCTCCCATTCAGAAAGCAATTCCCAATAGAGTATTGATGTCCCGAATGCATACCAATCTAAACAAACAAAATGTGGCTCTTTTGAAAAGCAAACAGGAGTTAAACCCTCTCCGTTTTCTTTTTTGGATAGCTGTGGTCAATTTAATCTTAAAGTTTGTGAAAGCTATCGATTTTGTCTTTGCCTATCCCTATTCTTTTCCTGGCCTTCGTTGGAGCTCCTTTTGAAAAAGAAAGATAATCCGTAAGTTCCGTCTTCATTTGCTGATAAAAGTAAAAAACCGCGTGTCAATTTTCTGCTCTTTACTTTGAGCAACGAAGCTCTAATAAAGGTCACGAGTAAAAAGAAATGTGAGCGGAAACGTGAACATTCCAATTAACAAATTGGGCTAAAATCTACTTCTAATTAATGCCCTCAGTTATTTTGTTTTGTTATGAGGTATTAATTACAAAAATCCCACATGACTATTTCAATTTCTTGAGCATGCAGACCTATAATATCTTCTCATATCAGCCATGTTACATGATTATCAGATGGCATAAGTTATAAAAGAGACTAGGAAATTACTTTCTTACTAGACCTCTAGAAAGAGCAAAGCTATCCCACCGTTTTTATAATATGTATTATGTTTTATATACCTCACTTAAGAAATCCAGCCATCTGATTGGTCGAATTGCATTCATAAACTTCAACTGTTCCTGTAAAATTCCCGGTAACCATGCATAAACATTTCAATATTTTTTAATAACCATGGTTACTCCATGGTTACCCCATAGGTTTACATGTTAAATATCTTCCGCTTGGAGCCAGAAGGGAGAAGGGCAGTAGGAGCTTTGTAAAACTAAATGTATGTACAGTACATGTCATACAGAAATGTGATGTGAAATGAAAAATATTTTTTATTTTTTATTTTTTAGTCTATTTTTTTTCGGCATATAAAAGTATTAATGACTGCTTTATTTTTTTTCGGCATATAAAAGTATTAATGACTGCTTTAATATTCGAGAAATAGTTGTTTTCATACGCTCTCGGGAAGGTTACAATTGGGCTATTCCCCTCGGCAAGCCTCGGGGAATAGCACAATTCTAACCTTCCCTTGAGCGTAATAAAACAACTATTTCTCTCAAAGCAGTCATTAATACTATAATATTGTGTATATTAATAATTGAATGAAGTTTTGTAGAGAAAATAGAAATAAAGAAATAAAACAAATCAAGCGATCAAACAAACAAGTCGATTTCCCCAAGAGAAGGTAAAACGAAAGAGAAGTTGAATCGTCGAAATCCTATTTTTTTTCAAAGGGATATCAGAAGATAAGGTAGGACATAAAGAAGATGAATGATTAAGTAAAATGATTTATGAAAATTGTGTATTATTATGTATTATTATGTCTTGCACGTGTAATGACACAACATGATACTATTGTATTATACATATTCAATAATAATTCATTTGTTGATGTTAGTTTTGGTATTTGAAGATTGCTGAGTTGAAAAGGAGCCTTTAAGAATATTCAACTTTCTTGATATTGTGATTTTGTTGTACTTGTTGATTTAATTTTGGGTAGTTTTAATTGCTGAGTTGAAAAAGAAGTATCGAAACTATCTTAAAACAACGATAAAGGTATGAAGAGAAGGGAAACGACGAAGTTAACAAATTCCGATGCAACCTTACAAAATACGTCAGCATGCAAAATAATAGCTAAATTGATTCTCTTTCACCACATGAATAGGAGCTCCACTCTGTAACGGAATAGGATTATCTGATCGAATAGAAAAGTCAAAAGAGCACTCATAAAGGGGGTGCTATTATGTAATGACCCTCCCGACCCCGTTAATGAGTCTACAATAGTCTGGTCTTTTCCCAACGTCCCCCTGCAAGGCTAGAGGAGTGCGACGCCCCGGTCAATGTACTATTTTGAAGAAGGGCCAGGAAAGAGAGAAGACGAGGGGAGAGGTTAAACGGGTGCGTTAAGGAGTTTGTAGGGGTAAGAGAGGGGTGCGCAAGGGATGAAGCAGGGGTGCGCAAGAGGCACCTTGCTTCTCTAGGTCGCGCTACGAGACCGGAACAAGAGTGGCATGTGGAGTCTTGTGGAACGAAGGCCGTATATAGATGAAGTAAAAAGGAAACCGTCTAGGGTGAAATTGAGACAGAGAGGAACGAAATCACCTGAAAACCCCGATTAGAATTCATTTTATTTCAAACATGTTTTTTTTGTCTGGATCTTTTATGGTCTATTTGTTTCTTTAAAGGTACTATGTCCCATTTGCAGGCCAAAAAATGAAAAGGTTATATTCCAACGGCATTTGAAAGATAATACTAATTTAGACCTTCCCTAAAAAAGGGGGCTTGAAAATGTCTTTAAGTGGGAAAATAACGACTATTAGTTGTCGAATCGACTTAAGAGCTATAGAGCCAGTAAGTAATAGTCTGATTTTCAGACCATTTTACCGAATGGTCGTACGTTTTATGCTGCTCAAAGATTCAATCAGTTTAATTTTGGCCATTACAAGAAGTGGGTTATTGATGTAGACAATTGATTATGTACCCTTTACAGCTCATTTCGATGTATGTTATTACCAAAGAAGAAAAAAGCCAGTCAGTCACTCAATAGTGTCTGACAGTGAAGTCTAGCAAGTAAACGAGTTTCCTTGCATAATGTGAATATTAGGACACTGCTAACATTTAAATTTTACAGATAGGACATACATGACATATGCATAATTCCTGCAAAGTTCTACAGAATTTGATGTTGGCTGCAAAAGGGACATAGTACCTTTAAATCATGTCCCTCTTCTTAGATCCCTGGATCATTTTAAAGGTATAACCAGATAACGAACTGTGTGAACACGGTACCTTGAAAATCCTTCAAATGACTACATGATTCATTTCTAGATTAAGAGAATAGAGATAAAATGTTATTTAGTCACAGAGTTCATTTCTTTTTGGCTTTGGAGACATTCACATTGGGTTCACTCTTCAGCATATGTAAGGTAGTTTTATTCAGCTTTGGTCGCTTTAGCTTACTAAGTTAGTTCCAATTAGCTACTCTAGACTACGTTTAGCTCGGGATAAATTTACCTTTTCTTTTTCTCAGTTTAATACGATAGCTTCGTTTAGTTTATCTTAATGCCTGAGACAGCCTAAGAGACCGACATCGCACCAAGACTGATGATTTCAGTATCCTGGAACTTCTGGAGAGTTAACACAGGGTCCACGAGACCGTCATCTACGGTCTCGTTTGTTGTCGGTTTAAAAGATTGCACCCTAAAGCTCACTTCCCCTTATGAGCTACATTTTCGCAAACAGATTTATTTAACTTGGATTTTAGTTGATGAATATCAAACTACTAAAAATTCTAAAGAGACGCATTTTTCTTCTCAGGCATGTAAAGTTGATTTTTTTTAGCAATAACCCCATTGGCCGCCATCTGAATAATCTTTTGCACTAACCCACTGCACTGACTGCAATTGGCAGAGTTCTTAAAAGGGAGTATTTAAAAAAAGAGGATGTTGTAATGTTTACTATAGCCATCTTAAAAGAGCTCACAATTCAAACTGATTGAGTGGAGACGTTTTATATTGGTTTCCAACCTTTGATAGGCTTCGCGATCTCTTTCCCCCGCCCTTACCATGCATGTCTTCCTATTGACTTGGAGGCTCTTGGGAATGTTAAAAGAAAAGAAATGGAAGACGAAAGGAGTTTAGAGTCGTTTATCACTCACTTCTTAAATATAGTCCTCCTCTCAAAAGTATGTTATCATATTTAAAAAATAGATGTGTGATATAATATGATATGATATGGTATATGGTATGGTATGTTGTGGTAAAAGGTAGTACGGTTTGGTAACAGCTTCATACATATTGGAATGGTGTGTGTGGGCGTAATGCGGTGTTGTGTACTTTATAGTATGAGTTATTTATTTTATTGTATGATATAATATGGTAAATATAACATGGCATGGTGTGGTAAGACGTATGTTATTTTATATAGTGTGATGTGGTGTGGTAAGGCATATGGTTTTGTGTTGTACAGTAGAGTACGGTATTATGTAATGGTAAGGTATGATGTGGTAAGGCATCATATAAGGTAAAGTATAGTATGGTATGGTAAAGTATGGTAAGATATGGCATGGTAAAATATGTTATGGTATTGTAGGGTATATAATGGCATCATATAGTATGGTATGATATGATATGGTAAGATATCTTATTATATTATAGGGTGTATAATGGTGTCATAAAATATGTTATGGTTTTGTATGGTATATAATGGTATCATAAAGTATGGTATGGGATCGTAATGTAAGATATTGTAGGGTATATAATGATAAAGCATGGTGTGGTAATGTAAGATGAGGGTATGGTATTGTACAATAACCTTTATATTTGACAAAATGAACAAATGCCACCGGAGAACAAAACCCAGGTCACCATAGGTTCATAGCGAACCGGCCCTTCAGACCACGTACCCGATGTAGTCTTCTGGACCGGTCCAGAGGTACACTTCCTGGCACGGTCGTGTCTTCACACTCACGTTAGACCGCTCTTATTGAGACCGCTTTGGTTTAGATCGGTCTAACAGGGCGAGTGTGGATGAGGTCACACCCGAATTGGGCTTCTGGTCCGGTCTAGAGGTACGCTTCTTGGCATGGTTGTGTCTTTACACTCACGTTAGACCGCTCTTATTGAGACCGGTCAGGTGAGTGTGAATGGGGCCTTAATCTTTACTGGTTCTTGAAGCTATCAATCATCTTCCGTTTTTGGTTTACATTTCTGTACAACTTGATTGTTATCTGTCTCTCTGCCATTTCTGATCCGCTTCATTTAACTACTTCCTCTTTCGATCTTAATTCTTTCTCTCATTTCATTCTTCTTTTCATCTTTCCCTTGGGACGATGAGTGACGAAAAGAAAGACAAAAAAGGGCACACCAATAGTCGCAAAAATACTTTTCAGGGAGTTACTAGACTCTATCGCATTAACAGTTCCACACAATCAACTCACTTAAGTCCAAATGAATTCCTTTGAGATCAGTGGGATAATCATACGTGGAAGTAATAAAGGATCCAAGATAAGTATTAGGATTTATTTTCGAGATCTTAATGAGAGCTTTGGTTAATGAAGGTATCGCGTTTGGATTCACATAATTTTGCATAGTTATACGCCATCATGCATGTTATTTTTTTTGTTGCAGTTCGTTTCAAACCTCTTTTACTCTAAACAAAAATTCCCTCCATTTTTCCGTCTATTCTTCCCTTTTCGCCTTAAACAATTTTAATCGTACTGTTTTGTAGAAGCGTATCCGGCACAACCTTATGCGTGAATGGGATTGGCGCCTTCTGCCTCATGTGTTATGCTCTTCAAACTTGTTTATGTCATTTGTTTACATCATATTATTTTGTTGAAAACAAAATGAAATAAGTTTTACTTTGAACTGAATTGAACAACTACCCCCTAGAACAACTAATCCCCGGATAACTACCGCCTGTGCAACTACCCCTTAGGATAGTTGTCGTAGGGGGTAGTTGTCTGGGGTAGTTGTCCAGAGGGTAGTCGTCCTAGAGGGTGGTTGCCCTAGGAGCTAGTTGTCCTAGGGGGTAGTTGTCTGGGGGTAGTTGTCCGGGGGTAGTTGCCTTAGGGGGTAGTTGACTGGGGGTGGATGTCCAGGGGGTAGGTGGTCAGCTAACCGTAGGTCTGGCAAATGACGCCAGAGTATATCCCATATACTTGATATTTTCCAAAGGAAATAGTATCGCTTTAATAAAAAATAAAGAGATTGGTAATTATGTTGGGGAGGGCTGTCACATGCCCCTCAAATATCGGGTCAATTTCCCCCTAGAAGCAGAGGAACAACATTTTGTCAAAAGGGAGATGTTAATCAAAATTCTACGCAAGTGCAAATATTCGATTGCATGGGATGTCAGCTTTGATCTTCTTTCCGATAAAACACAAAAGTGCACTTTGATCTTTAAACTTTGATAACTTAACAAATAATTATTCAACTCTCTTTAAATTCGCATTATACAAGTGCAATTTCTAGCACAGAAATGTTATTATGTTAATTAAGTTACCATCCCGTATCAGATAATTTTTTTCCCCCGTCTGAGTTATTGAAAAATTCGAATGTGCTTCTGCTTACCAAAAGTAGCCACAAAATCTTCAGGTCGGGAAATTATAATCACCCATTTCTTATTACATATTCACCTGACTGACAATCTTGCTAGGTATTTTGACTGCCGTCCTTAAATTTACTATCCAGGTTCAAGCAATCCCCTCTATTGTACATACTGTCAAACAGTTGATAATCCGGACATATCGAACAGACCAACACCGTATCGACAACAAACCAAAGATAACTTTACAATAAATTACTACCTACGGCCCGGGAGACAGTAATTGTCGGTCTCTTAATGGGTTACGAGCAGGGCCCTGGGAACGATTTTGTCACGGGGGGGGGGGGGGGGGGGGGGTAAGAGGACATATATATATATTTTTTGGTCCCAAAAATTTCACAACGACTCATATAGTGATATACATTAAATATATCATACCAGATTTTGTTTGCAGGGGGTGCTATGCCCCCCTGGAAAAATTCCAGGGGTGCTGCAGCACCCCCAGCACCCCCGCTTCCCAGGGCCATGGTTACGAGTCTCTTTTCCTGTCGCACTCGTAGATTGTCGCTACATACACTTGCTACAGTGTCTGGGATAAAGCCACTGCCTCATCAGATTATGTCTGATAGGACTTCAAGCTAATACACACCGACCAGATCCTGGTCTAGATAAAAATAACCGTCCGGCATGGGGAATGTTAAATTGAAACTGACTTCATGTAACATTTGTGTGGAGAGAATTGGAATCGGACGTAGTCGCCATGAAAAAGAACACGTCGATACAAGAGACTAAAGTTTTGGTCTATTCCTGGTCTTACTCTTTGTATTCTAGTCTAGAGCTGCACGCCCATTAGGCCTACACAAATATGTTGTATTACCCATTAGGTGCCAGCACCTGAGTAGGTCGGTCGATTTCCCCCTCTTTAGGCTGATAGTTTTTAGTTTTGAAGGCTTTGATACACGTTTTTTTTCTCAAAAAACGGAAGAAAAAAAAAAGTTGATACAAAAAATAAACGTAGATTTTAAGATTGGGTCGGTTGCAAAGAGCAATACAATTTTTTTCTAAAGTCTTGCAACTTTGACGTTATCCTCATGATTTTGCTACAACTGCTCTTGAGTTCAGTTTGTTAACCTACTACAGCGTAGTATCAGCAGAAAGGGGGGTGGGGGGGGGGGCACTGACAATCCCAATAACATGTACTATCAAATCTTGACACTACATAAATGATATTGCGGATCCAGGGTGACGGGGCATGGGATACGATTCCCCGGTCAAAGCTCAATCTGTTATACCATTACTATACATTATATACAAAAGAAGAAAATACCATAGATACTGTTTAGTTTGCCCCGATGTACAATTTTTTCAAAAGTGATAACATCCCTCTTTTCTTTGCTTGTTCTCATGAAAATTTAGAGTTAAAAGACACATATAAAGTAAATACCATTTTGTTTCCTTAATTTTCAGTTTCTCTGCAAATTTGGAGTAAAAAGGCACCTCAAACTCTGATGACCAATTTCTCTGCTTGTCACGGATTCTTTGGGGCTCATGTCCCCTCACTGGCATAAGAATTAATCCTGGATCCACGACTGAAATTAATCATTCTTCCATTCAAAAGTTTATTGATTGGGGACAAATTACCCCTCATTCCAACCTTCACGGCAGGAATTCTCTCCCGCTAAGCGTGTCATGAAAAGTATGCTGCCTCAACCATCCATCTTCGAGTAACAAAAGAAAAACCTGCCTAAATTCTTGAATAATTTTATCACCAAATTTCTCTTTTTACAGGGTGATAATCCATTCATAGTATTGACTCTTTGTTGGCCATGACAATGGAACAGCATTCACGAATTTTCTTTTCTTGATCTGTCATTCATTTAATACGTCCCCCGTCCATCATATGTGTATATTATTCGGTGATTCCCGTCTATTAAAGAAAAAGGAATAAAGAAAGAAAGAAAGAAGAAAATAAATAAAAGAATAAAAATAAAAAGTCACATGGAGTATCACTGATTGAGATGTCTTCTGTATAGATTAAATTCATGTAAAAAGAAGATTTTCTTTTGACATGCATTAATAACTGGTGCTGTTATTGCTGTTCCTCAAATTTCAATATCCGATAGATTAGCGGCAGGTGTAGTAATAGTAGTAGTGATAGTGGTAGTATATAATAGAGTTGTATTAGAAGTAGAAGTAGTAGATAGAGTAGTAGTATAAATATTTATAGTAGCAGTAATACAGCAGCAGTAGTAATAGTATTAATTAGAAGTAATAGTAGTTGTAGTAGTATTAGAAAAAGTAGTAGTAATGGTGGTAGAAGTATTAGTAGTAACAGTAATACAGCTGCAGTAGTAATAGTAGTAATCAATAGTTGTAGTAATAGTTGTAGTAGTAGTAGAAGTAGTAAAGTAGTAGTAGTAGTATTAGTAGTAGTATAGTAGTAGAAGTAGTATTAGTAGTAGTAGAAGAAGTAGAAATAGTAGCAGTGGTAGGAGTGTTGGTAGTAGTGGTAGTAGTGGTAGTAATGGTAGTAGTGGTAGTAGTAGTAGTAGTTGTAGTAGTAGTAGTAGTAGTAGTAGTAGTAGTAGTAGTATTAGTTGTAGTATTGCGATGGCGGTTGTAGTGGTATAGTAGAAGGTGTCATCCCAGCAGACTTACAGCCCACGAGACCGACGCGACGTACCAAGAGACCAACATTTCACGAGACCTACAGCCTGGAAGACCGACAGCCTTATAAAGAGACCGACAAAATAAAGAAATACATAAGAAAATGCAGAAATACAGGCCCAAACGGCCCACGAGACCGAAGAAACAAAGAAATACACAGGGAATGATGAAAAACATTTTTCTCTTATCAATGGTCAAGTGAACCTTTTAAGATGTGGCTGATACCTTAGTTGAATGGGTAAAAGAAATAGAAGAGGGAATAACAACCTTTTTTTTCATGTTCGATAAAAAATAATTTCCTAATTTTATGGCCTCAATCATTGGCTTACTTCGAATCATCGAGCCATCGCGTCCGGTTGTCGCGTTACACGATCTTTCGTGAAACGAAAGCGGAAGATCACGCAACCTTTCGTATCTTTTTCGTAGGGTTTTCGCAAAATGTCTGGTAAATTGGACCAGACCATTGTAGATGAGAGGAGTTTATTTCGCAAATATTACCCCCCACATTTCGTAAATAAAAGGGCGTGTTTTCACAAAGATCGGTTAACGCGACCATCCGACCCGACGTGATGACCCAATAATTCTAAGTAAGCCCAATCATCTTAAATACTCGATCATTACTGAATCAATATACATGTATCACAGAGGCATATCAAGTACCCTATGCAGAAGTAGAAGTAATATTTTGAAAAGAATTATGAAGATATGAATTATAGTATTCGATATCCAGAACGAAGCCGCGCCCACCCGTCGTTCCATGACCACGCCCAATAAACACCCCAACCGTACCATTTGACATACCCATCACCTTTAATCTTCAACTCCAGACGACACCAACGGTGTGATAATTCGTATCCAGATTTTTAAAGCAAAGTTGACGGCTTCGTCTATACAAAGTTTTCCACTGATTGAATAGCTTTAGTCGGTGAGGTAATTATGAATATTTTGTCTGACTTTTGTCTGATAACTGAGAGTTTATGTTTTAACAGAACAAGTCTTCTCTTTCATTTAGACAGATTTTTGACTCCAGAACAAATAAATTTAATGGCATTTCAAACGCATATCATTATTGATTCCCGAAATTTAGCCTGCTCAACAGATTATTGACAATTGTAGGAAAGTAACCCCTTTTCATACAAAATTCTTATCCTGAATGAAACTTGGATACTATTGCTGTTTGACTGAAACTACCTTTCCGTAAAGAAATACAACGTTGAATCAAGTATCGGGGGAAAAACCCTGGTATGGACACAATAATTTAGGACACCTACTACCCTTGATCTGTTTACACGCTTCATTGACGTTGCGTTTGCAGCTTTTCGACACCTCTCCGTTGTGTTCACTTTATTCAGAGGTGATGCCCCAAGCTGGCTTTGAAATTTGCTCACCAAACAACTCACCAACATTTTATTTCTACAAATTTTAACTCCAGACACGGTCAAACTCTACGAAGTTGCCCATCGGATATTCTTGTTCCAGTATGTGCTAGGGCCTTATCTATTTCGCGTTCTTTTATGGTCATTTGTTGCCCATCGAGCTGTGAATCTACCAGCTATACCTCTCACTTTTAACTTATCCAGAACTTCGAATTCTTCTAATTTATGCGCTTCTGATTTCCAAGGACAACATTAACTTACATAAAGTGTTAGCTTTGTGATTTTAGTAAAAATTTAATTTCTGTGTTCATTCTGGCACATAGACCATACTGCTTTTTCACAGTGCTTCCTAGGTTCATTTGTGTGCGATTCATGCAAGGAGACCGATTGATTTGCAGTAACATTTTGAAGGGATATTCCCGAGCAACACTTCCCTCTAGCATTTGATCCAGTGAAACAAAAATATTGATTTCTCACATTCGGAATATCAATTCTATCCGACATACTGAACAATAATTGAAAAATAGTTGACGTTGGAAATTCAGAACTGTTTAGTTTTCTGTAGATGTACCACTGCCTGATGAACATGATGAGCTATCAGTAACTAACAAACATTCAAATAAGAAATAGATCTCGAAAGCAACAGCAAGACACTGGCATAACCTGTTTAATCAGCAGAGATTGTTTGGCATATTGGCACTCAAACGTACTTGACATCATCTGCTGTGGTAACTAGGAAGGTATAATCGTTGTTGTTTTTTCGGCTGGGTTCCTGAAGGAAGATGGCTGAGAGGATGGGTATAAAACAAGAGCATTACGACAGAGATGGCGTCGAGCATGGACCCCGTATGACCAACGGATACATGGCATGCCAGGGAAACAGGACTAGTAAGTTGGTATCCACTCTCATCATATCGATCATGTCTATTCCATCTCGCTCCCCTCTACCCTTCTTATTCCCCCAACCTAATTGCTTTGTTTGATTTATAGGTATAACAGATATAGGTTCTTAAGTAATTAATATTCTGCATAGTATGACTACATGAAATAGCTATGACTATATTAAATAAACAGTTGTTGAGCTTGCAGTCGTGATATTTTGATGATTCTTTTGTAAAGAGGGAAACCCCGGATTCGAGTGACTGTCCAATATTTTTTCAAAGATCGAGTAACATTTTTGAATACTCTCAGCGTAGATGTGTGATTGATGTACAAAATAATGTGTTGATTATATATTGTTGCATCTACAGAAGACACTATCTTCTTTATAAAGTTGACGTGTCAGCCTTAACAAATTAACGAAGTGGGAAGAGGAGTAAAATGTCCACCCCTCTCTATATTGGAACCCATATCGCTCCCTTCACAATGTCCCCCTTTTCCCCATCTCGCTGTATTTTGTGATTTAGGTTTCAGTGATTAAGGTGAAAGAAAAACTTGTTGACTGATTATAAATTGGTGAACAGATATGCCTGTTAATATTACTTGATAGCTAACTGTACGTCGTTGAAATGACTCAAGAAGTCATGAAATACATGCGTAAATAATATTTAAGATTGTCACATTTTGAAAAAAGTGACGCTGATCTATCACTTTTTTTGTAAACAGTCGAAACATTTCCAGTACACTATTTTTTAATTAAATGGCAGCTGTCACATTTTTTCTTTATCAGACCAAAGAAAACTGAAAATGTGCCCCTAACAAACAACATTAATATTGCGAATGAAAAGAGAGAGGAATTGCAACTGCCCCGAATCCTTGGAGACATCCATGTACTCCAGCACTGAGATTCTCTCCATTCATTTTCTTAGTCCATTAACGTATGGAGGATGGCATCATTTATTATCGCATTAACGTCACATTACCGGTAGCAGCGTGTGGTTAAGGCTTCTTTATTTGTTTATCTCTACATACATGTACAGGACCAGATGTGGTTTGGAATTTAATAAAAGTAAATGAAAGTAGATTACATTATTATCTCCTTCTTTGTCTAAGAATATTATTGATAATAAAGCACACCTCTCAGTTGGCCGCTTTGTTTTGATCATTGGTAGCGTTACGTTCGGTCCAATCAGCGGTCGAATCCGTGATCACGTGGTACATTATTGTGGCAGGAGGTAGCTTAAGACATGTCACATGTTCTTAAATCGTTAATTGTACTATTATACACCCATGCTGGCTGTGGCTTTTCATTGCCAGTAAACCAAAGATTAATGCAGACATGAGATGATTTATATCCGTGTCGTATAAAATACAACATCTATTGTATACCAGATGTCTGTTCGTAGTAGTTATTCATACTTTCTTCTTATTTGTCTGTTCAGTGTTGATAGATTAGCTATATTAGATTCTTTGTCTCGGATGAAACGGTGAAGATACAAATGGTTCCAATCTTAGGGAAACGATGTAACGTCATCAGTAGATGTCAAGCCAGCGAGGCGCCTTGTCCGTGGGGGAGTTAAGATATCAGGACCCTCTTTCATAAAACATGTCATCAATAACACGTTACATAAACTGTTATAAGCTGCTGAAATCGTGGCATCTGATTGGCTGAGAGCAAATTTGTCATAGAAATTTAGCATTTGTAATTGGTTACAAGCTTTCACGAAACAGGGCCTAGTGCCATTCACCATCAACATGATCAAGGCCAAAATTTGTTGGTCTATCTGGTATTTCCATGAGCGTCACAACGTGACGGACATGTGCGCTATATAAGAAGCCACCATTATTCTACTTTTGCTTTCGTTTCATAGTCATTGGATGAATCAATCATGTGGTATTTTCAGTGAGCTATACATAGATATTTTCCATTCATCTATTTATAACACCTTCTTAGTTTCCCTTGAAGATGAGCGATATCCTAATGTCCGCCGGTCATGGTGAATGTATAGTATAATAAACTCTTATTCGATCCGAGTATTCGAGAATATATGCATTTTTCTTTGCTCTTCTTCACTCTAACAACTTCTTGTCTAGATTTACTTTCATCGTTATTAATTCATTGAAGAGGTTCACATGGTTGGGATGTACCTTGGTTGTGGAGAAAAAGAAAACTAATTTTCATGTCATCATCATTATACATCATTACATCACTGACTTTTAAAGGTCTGATAGCCCTTAAATCGTAAACTATAGGTATGAATCTGACATAAATCATTATTTTCTTAAGATTTCAAGTTTTATAATATGTACAAGACAAATGGGAGCATTAAGGGTCATTTGAGGACAAATTAAAAGGCGAATGTTATTTAGACAAAACTAAATAAATTTGAAATATACACTGCAGGGGTGTTTCATTTACCAGCTTAGGATGAGCACAGTGTTATTTTCAACTTCACGCGACCTTTGGCACATATTTTCACAACACAAATCATCACCACGAATCCACGATGCTATTCATTCTCATACTAAACTCCAACGCTGATCATAAATCGCTGAATACCCTCGTTGTCATGGGAACCTTACACATCCAACGCCAATCCCCAAAAAGTATCAAAGAACCTGACAGAATATGGTGTCTGATTCTTTATCAGTGGTTTGCGTACTGGCGCCCAGCATGCGACTTATACTCTGACAAAGTTTTGCTGTACACAATAGGGACAGAGCATGTGTCTGTTTTATTGTCACGTTTACGATATCAAATCCGTTCTATAGCATACTGTGATGAATAGTGATGACCTTGAAATATGATATTCCAAGTTTATGTTACAAAAGACATCATGATACCATTCTTAAATTTCGTGACAAATATGCGAAGTGATGTGACTAACACCCAATCCTTAAAGGGGTTATATCAACAATTTCATTCGATGTGAACATATTATCTTGCACATTATTAGTGGATATTTATTCACAAACGTTGAAGCAGTCACGTCGCTAAACCGACTCCTTACGGACTCCACACCGACAGAATCTTGGCAAGTGGAGGCTTTGTTCGGTCTGTTGTCAGTCTTGTTGGTGTACCTCAGGTGTCTCGACTAATTTTTATAAATCATTATATTAATAATAATAAAAGTTTCTCATTGATTGTTAGTTTGTATATGATAAAAGGGAAACAATTTTGTATCTGTTATTTGGGATAGCGAATCCTAACCTGTCGGACAAACAACAATCACCTTTTACCACTGTTCATCGCTTGTACAAGGTAAGCATTGATTTTAGCTAACAAATTTAAAGTATACCTTTGAACAAACTATAGTACACAAATACAACAATAACAAAAACAAAACCCCCAAACCGGCAAATTTGGTAATTCTCTATAAAGAAAGATAGATAGATGGATTTTTGTGTGGATGTGTTAAGTCCTCATAGAGACAATGCTATCAGACCCCTTGCCCTCCCTCTTCTTCGGGCCTCGCCTAACACTTGTAACTTGGTATTGATGGTGGTCCAATGGTTGCCCTGGTCTGGACCATTTTACCCCTCTTTGTATCTTTGTTCCCCTCTCCCAGACCTTCGACTATGCTAATGGTGGATTAATGGCCCCTGTAATGGCCTCCTTGTCCCCTGCCGAATCACCGATAAAGTATCATTGTCACTCGCTCCAAGCGCCAAATCCCTCAAAAAATTAGAGCCCCCATAAAAACGTGCCCATTATAAAACACATTTCATAAACAGAAAGGTTACTTACACGAAGGGGGTCAGTGATTTGGTAGGCTTTATAATGCTGTAGTACGGGTGCTCGCGCCTGATTTTAGTTTTAATATGCGCCCTTTAGCCACTTCTTCACAATGGTATAGGTTTAAAAGATGCGGTGTGTGTCTTTGTAGGAGTGTTTGTTTTGCTGTCAAATCTTTTGTGTCTGATGATAGATGCATGGCCGATACATCAACGCGATGATTCGCCAGAGACTGGGTGCTGTAAAGATACAAAGGTCCCATAAAACACTCACAGCACCCTAGATAGATATGTTGTGATGGATCTATTTGCGAAATATATATGTCTGTCATCTGCCCCCTCTTTCTTTCTCTCCTTTATTTTCTTTAAAACATGTCTTTCTATTCTGTTATTCTCTGAATTTACCCGACTCCCATTGCATCTATTTCTTGGTTATCATTCCACACCACTCCTGCTCTTTTATTTTCTTTACCACACGGTCACCCTCTCGCTCGCCTTTTCTTTGTGTCGCCCATTCTATCTTCGTCTATCTACCCCTCTTCCTCCTCTCTCAATCTCTATGTTTCTCTCTGCCTCTCTTTATCTCTCCCACCCCTCGCCCTCTTTTATTCATAAACAGTCTGAAATGAAAATGATTTAGATAGAAATTAATCTAGAAATATGGCGGAAATTGTTACAAATGAATTTATTGGCGACTGTAAGCGTGGTGTACCAATGAGTAAGGACTTTTAAATCTGAGCCCCAACGGTTTCGGGAAATGAAAATGATCTTAACTTGATACCAATCGCAATCCTGTACTACAGAGATAGGAGTTTGTTAGTTTGCAATTGATTGAAGGAATTTGAATCAATCGAGATCACTCGCGGCTTTTTGTATATGTCCGTGACTTCTTCGACTTAAGGTCATTAATCCATAGAATTCATTTCGTATTTTCTGTACAAAATCGACCTCCTACCCTCCAATCCAAAAGATTTATTTAAGGGGGACAATATGCACCAAATAAAAGGTCATATTTACCAATATATAGAAATGAAAAAGCTTTTTAAAATGCCGACATTTCTATGAATTGTAATTTCAGAATATGATATAATTTATAGATTATAGGTCTATATCATGAATTCAATATATGGGCTTTGTGTGTGTATATGTGTATATTTTGTATGTATAACGTACACCCACACCCACACGTACACCCACATCCACACTCGTGCTCGCGCACATGTGCATACTTATAAGAGAGAAAGAGAGAGAGAGAGAAAGAGAGAGAGAATCTTTATTTAAACAACAGTGTCATACAACAACAGTATATGCAAACAAAATATTTGCTTTAATGTATCCATTCATCGATCAGGGCATGTTGACACGCAGGATAATAAAATGAGGACGGCAACGAAGTTATAGAAATGATAGTATTCTTGATATAACCATGGACTCTAAAATAGTATCTAAACTGTAACGGAGGCCGACTCTAGTGCGTGGGACTACACGAGACAATCGGTGTTGGCGTAGAATTATTGTAGAACTTTGACTGTTAAAACCTTTGACATGGCGACTTAAAGGGATAGTTAAGTTCTGTTGCAGAGGGCACTACACAATTTTTTTTGGGTGAGATAATGAAAAAGTTAGTGTCAAATTTGAAAGAACGTAATATTTAAATGACAAAATCATCTTTGTTTGATGAAAATCGGTTCAAAGACGGCTGAAATATCCATAAACATAACGATTTCGTACCACCACAATTAATATTAGATATTTTGACAATTTTGAAAAAACCGTTGAAAAAACGAAATAACGGCTCTTATTTAATACGCACAGCCAGCCGGCCCATGTATTGTTTTTTTTTAATAAAATAGTTAATTAACGGTCACCATGTTTTTTGAAAGTGGAGCTGAATTGGTATGATCGTATTGGCTAAATTCAAACAAGTTGGGGTCTAACATTACCTTCATAGCAATTTTAGGTTCTAAAAGGGCACAAGAAATGTCATAGATAAGAATAAGAGCAATATACCATGCACTTTGAAGGCATCTGCGGTCTGAAAAAAGAACTCAAATATCCCTTTAAGGGCAGACGACACTCGTGACAATAGGAATTTAGACATGGCTCGCTGGCGCCGTTGACTAATTCGCACTTTTGTCCCGCCAGAGAGCCGGACAGACGAAGAAACTTCAAGGCATTGTTGGTGGTTTAGGACAGGCATGATAATGGGTGATTTGTCACATTTACAAACTATCAATGTCAGGGTTACAACTCTAAAGATTTCTTTCGTATTTTTTTTCTGTATTCGCTTTATCGCTCTCTTCTCTATGTCTCTGTCTCTGTCTCTGGATTGAACTTACTTCTATTCTTTTATGGATAATCAGATTCTCTGTTGCCTTTCCATTCCTTTTATCAACTTAAGAAAGTACTGGACATTCTTTTTAGTGTGGCAAACATAATCATCATATAAAAGAGCGTTTAATAATACTATTAAATGTAATACCGTTTTTCTCTCCTATATTTTTCTACTTTATACAAATGCCAATTCCTCGTAACCTACTGCTGTTTTGTTTACTTTTTATAGACTAGTTTTAATGATATTATTAACTTTTATATCACAGTATACTACATTACTGCTACACTGTAATTCACATATACTCTGCAGTGGTAGCTCTATTTTGCTTAAAACTTCTTCTACTGCACTAAGAGTAAGAATAATTGTGCCCAAACTAAATGAAAGACATCTATACCCAGTTTCTTCAGCATGCCACAATATGATAACAATGATAATAATAATAATAATGATAATAACAATAATAATGATAATAACGATAATAACAATAATACTGATAACATTATTATATAATAATCATAATAACAATAATAATAATGATAATAATAATAATGATAATAATAATAATAATTTTGTTTACCCAGGGAAGCCTCTTCTTCTTCCTGAGGGCCCTGCAGTTATTATTGCCCTAACAGTTGCAGGTTCCCATTTACACCTAGATAGAGAAAGTGGCAAATGTGGATTAACGTCTTGCCAAAAGACGTTAGTGCCAGACCTAGATTCGAGCCCTCAATCCTTGGATTGAGAGTCAAGGGAATAAACCACTATACCACGACACCCCACAAGATGAAATGGATCATAAATCAAAGCATTCTTCTGTAAATGTGTGTCACATGGTAATAATATTTACCTACTCAACCTTTATGCATACTCATTCCAAAATAGTTTTTTCGAATTATTTTGTAAACACAAACTGTACCTCGCACTGTCGTCAAAACGACGACATACTTTACGCAAGTGATGTATCATAACTTTGTTTGTCACTACACAAATATTTTATCTTTAGCAATTTCGTGAATTCAGACGCCATCAATGGCAATAAATCTATGTAAGTATTGATGGTTTCTCAATAACAAGTCTTTAAAATGTTATGCACGCCTTAGGGAAAGAGGATTATACAGAAGATAAAATTCCTATCATAGTTGTGTCTTTTTACGATTGTTCCGAAAAACCACAGATATATCAATCAAAAGATGTTGACATGATCCTACGTAAAGTTTGTTTTCAGATTTCGTCACTTATACATTTAGCTGTATAATTATTTGGCACCATTTCCTCTTATATTTTCCCTCTGATTGTCTCTTAGCCTCTCAGTTTATCAATTTTTATTTATTGTATTAAACAAAACAAATATCTTTCCTTCTGATGTGTTAGAATGGAGGCGATACATGCATTATCATTATCATTATCATAATCATCATTGTCACCACCATTAACATCACAATCATTATCGTAATTATTATCATCATCATCATCATCAATATCGTCATCATCATTATCATTCAAATCATCATCATCATCATCATCATCATCATCATCATCATTATCATCAGGTACATCATTATCATCATCATCATCACCATTTACATCATCTTCATCATCATCATCACATCTTCATCAACACCATCATCATCATCATCATCATCATCATCATCATCATCACCATCATCTCATCATCATCACCATCATCTCATCATCTCATCATCATCACCATCAACACCATCATCACCACCATCATCTCATCATCATCATCACCATCATCTCATCATCATCATCATCATCACATCATCATCACCATCAACACCATCATCATCACCATCATCTCATCATCATCATCATCATCATCACATCATCATCACCATCAACACCATCATCATCACCATCATCTCATCATCATCATCACCATCATCTCATCATCATCATCATCATCACATCATCATCACCATCAACACCATCATCATCACCATCATCTCATCATCATCATCATCATCACATCATCATTACCATCAACACCATCATCATCACCATCATCTCATCATCATCATCACCATCATCTCATCATCATCATCATCATCATCACATCATCATCACCATCAACACCATCATCATCACCATCATCTCATCATCATCATCATCATCATCATCATCACATCTTCATCATCACCACCACCACCATCAACATTATCATTATCGTCATCATCATCATCAACAACAACATCATTCATTTGGCAGTTTTAGCAACCGGCGACGTCCTTCTAAAACGGTGGAATTGTGCCACTCCCATTTTTTTCTTCTACACCCCCTTTTCACCACATGACATCATTGAATCAAAATAATATATCCGGTGACAAATTAGCTGAGAGAACTGGACTAATGAACGAGGAGAACTTAACCAGTTTCGTGATTTCTCTTTCTTTCTCCCAGCCACGCGAGATCGTGATGGTTTGATAATAAATTGTGTGTCTTCTTCACGGCTAAATCCAGGACATGTCACCGTGTTTAATACGACATTAAACCAGTGCATGATGTTCTTGAAGTTTTCCGGTTTCAGTTGAGTTGCGTTGATACGCTGCGCGACGTATACGTCTGGAATCTTCGCGCCTGTACCACGCGCAGAGCGTATTAACAACATTATCCTCGCTTTATTTTTTCTCGATCATCCACGGTTTACCCACGCACGCGTTGTCTTGTCCGTGTCTTCCTCGTACTCCATCCCGAAGCTCCAGCGGTCACGGTCAGCTAAAGAGTCCGCCCCATCCCGTCGTCAAAAGCACGTAGAACGATTAATAAAGAGCGGAGACAACGGTTTCCTCTTTTTTCTCTCTAATTAATGGAATGGAAACATGTAGACCCAAGTCGTGACCGCAACACAATTGATCGAGGCAAATTAGATACCCTAATTCTGAATGATAATTATATCATTTCCTGACTGCTAATCCCAGACTCATCGATTTCATCGGCTAATTTGAGCACCATTGCAATCGGGAGCATGATAACAAATAGTTTGCACTTTTGATGTGGAGTAAGGCTGAGTAAAATAAGGGATCTTTGGTAAATTTCCATTGTGGGGGTTGCCACGCCCACGCAAGCATAGATATTCTCAATCTCTGAGAAGGGTTGCTCCTTATCCTGCAATCAGATGCAGAACTGAAAGATACAAAAAAAGCCCAATTCCATTCTTGGTCGACCTATTTAAATAAATGATATGTAACTACAATCATCAGACATAGCTACACTTTTCGCTTTTCACTTCTTAATATATCTAAATCTTTTACCAGTTTGTAACATGGTATTTTATTTTTAATGAATTTTATCCAGCTAATTGACAAATCATTGCTGTATCAATCATAACTGCTAAACTTCTTCCCATCTTCCATTCTCTCCTCTGTTTCTAGCACTCTTCCTCCCTCTCTCTATCTCTCTCCATCTCTCCCTCTCTCTCTCTCTTTCTTTTCTCTTTCTCATTCCCCCCTTCTCTCCTATCGTATCCGTCACTATGTATTTGTCTCTATTGTAACGATTTTTTCTTCCAACACTAGTTCTTCCTCTCCCACCTTTTTCTCTCTCCCTTCTTGATTCTATCTCTCCCTCTCTCAATCTGATCATCTATTAATCTATGTGCCTTTATACCATCTGTCGATCCGAGCTATTTCGGTTTAAAATGTAAAAGAATATTTGTTGAATATATGATGTTACTAATTTTGTATGTAGTTATTATTTTGTGTAATGCTTTTACAATGTTCATTATAATTTGTTTTTATGTTAAAGATTTGTAAAAAGATCATGCAATTCAGCCTTTGGGCTGCAATGTGATTTTTGAATAAATAAACCATTATATCTTTGAGAAGTAACCCAGAATGAAACGGGCTTTGTATATAAATTTCCATTGGCAAACAACAATCAAATTATACTTTTACACAAACTGTTCCTTAAGGTAGAAAGGATAACGAAAAATAGAGGAATGAAAAGAACAATAAACAGAACAAACAAACATACAAAAGTTCAAATATACAACAAAAAGCGTACAAGAGAAGGCTTAGATTTAAATATCATTTACAAGATAAGAAAACAAATAAACAAAAAATCCACAGGGCAATCAACACGATTCTCTAGCAAAAATGTAGAAAGAGATTGAGATAAAAGAGAGAGAGATAAAAAAAAAACGGTTATTAATATTCACAGTATTGTACGAGAATGCGTAAACTATCAAAAAACAAGCGAATATTATAAAGGCACTTACAAAATAGAGAAAAAACTAACATATATCTACACATAATGTATATTTAATGATAAAAAGTGTACTTTTGAACTGGTAATAGAGAATAGAGGTAAAACAAAAAAGAACAGATGAACGTCATAGTTAAAAAGTAGGACGAGCGACCCCATTGCCATGAATTATTAAACTGAATGCATGTATGCACCCATGTGGAAATTTTTATTTTCAGGAAAATATAATTTGCAAATTTAATTGCATCGTTAGGAATTGCTACGGTACTGATGAAAGGGAATCCAAATATGATTTCATATTTCTAGAAGAGCGACATCTCGTGATCTTAAATATGTAATCGAAAGATATCAAAATTTGGTTCTTCGTCGTGTTTCGTGAACAGGGGTCCTTAATTAATAAGAATATTCACAATATAATGATAATAACAATAATAATGATAATGATGATACTAATGAATGGATTTATAAAGTACCTTTTCCAGAAATAGAAGTATGAACAGAATTTGGTATTCCTTAGATTATAAATTTGACTATAAATAATTGTCATTACGAAATTGATTTTTGCTATCAGCATAAAAGTCATCATATTGTTCTTTTATCGATATTTATCGTCATCACAATCACAGTCGAGTTACTATAGGCCATTGTACATGTAGCAATCATCATACATGACATCTTGCGTATAATAAAGAAAACATAGTTATAACATACTGTTGCTAGCATATAACACTTTGCTATACATTTTTCTTCATCTTTTTAAAAAGTATATCATAACTAGCAATCGTATTCCAACCTTTTATTTTGTTATCAGAATGTATTTTGTTTAAGAATCAAGTACGTTTTAACTCTATTTTTGTTAAAAGTGTACACTAATTGCTTTATAGTAGTAGTAGTAGTAGTATACTACAACTAGTAGTGGTACGAGTAGTAGTACTGCTACTTCAAGTAGTGGTGGTGTAAGAAGTATCAGTGGAGGTAGTAGTATTAGTAGTAGTAGTAGTAATAATAGTAGTAGTAGTAGCAGTAGTAGTAGTAGTAGTAGTAGTAGGAGTAGTAGTAATAGTATTAGTAGTAGTAGAAAAAGTATAGTAATAGTAGTATAGAATTTGTAGTACTACAACTAGTAGTACGAGTAGTAGTACTGCTACTTCTAAAGTTCTAGTAGTGGTGGTGTAAGAATTATCATTGGCGGTAGTAGTATCAGTAGTAGTAGTAGTAGTAGTAGTAGTAGTAGTAGTAGTAGTAGTAGTAGTAATAGAAAAATATGTTTTTACGTTTTTATATGTTATCTATCTTGCAGTCTATCTTTCATTCCTCTTCTTCCTCCTCCACTCCTTTTCGTCTTCCCTTAAGCAGTTTAATTTCTATATTCTCACTTTCTCTTACTTTTCATCATACAATGTATCAAGTTATATCTATTAATTTCTTTGGTTACAGTAGTATGTGAGCTATGTATCTTCTCAACCCCAGTTCCATCCGTCTCTCTAAATCTCCGAATCATGAATATTTTTGTTGTCCACAATTAACCATTGTACGCAATGTGATATTCTCATTCACTAGTAATATACAGAACCCAGTAATAGGAAGAAACCTCGGGGCCAATTAGAGGAATAACTGTAATAAAATTGCCCATCTGTTTATGGGTTGGTGGAAATGATGAAGTTAAGAAAGGGATGAGTCGTCCATGATGGATGTCATGTCGAGAAAGAGATTGTTTGAAGGAGGAGAGAGAGAGAGATCGTCCGAGAGAGAGTCAGATTTATGAGAGAGTAGACGATGGAGAAGAAGCTAGGGGTGGCGGGATGGGGATAAGAGAGAGAGAGAGAGACAGACAGAGAGGGGGGAGCGGGGGGGGGGGGGCAGAGAGAGAGAGAGAGAGAGAGGGAGGGTTGGGTGTACGAGTGTGCGAGTAGTGTGTGAGTGTGGGTGTGCATGTGTCTGTGTATGACCAGAGAGGAGAAAAGAGTGGGAGAGAGAGAGAGAGGGAGGGAGGGAGAGAGAGAGAGAGAGAAAGAGAAAGAGGAGAGGGACAGAAGGAAAACAATGAAAAAGGATCCAAAACAAACACACACACACACACACGCCTACGCACACGCACATAGGGGATAGGTGTTTAATAGGTGAAGATACAATAAGAGATACCTATTAAAATACAAGAGAAAGAAAGAAAGGAAGAAAGAATGAAATGGAGAGGTGTGTATCGGGCAGACAACGGAGAGAGAGGGCAGGGGAAGGCAGACAGAAATAGAAAGGCAAGTGGGAGAGAGAGAGATAGAGAGAGAGAGAGGGGTATGGAAAGAGAGAGAGAGAGAAAGAGAGAGAGAGAGAGAGAGAGAGAGAGAGAGGGGGAGAGAGGAAGGGGAAGAGATGGGAGGATGGAACTGTATTTTTGGAGACATTGCCTGATGATTGATGTCTAATTTGAAGCCAAGTGGATGTGTTGGTGTGTGGATATTTGAGAAAAACTATAAAGTGAGGATGGGTCGGGAGAACTGATGTAGAATATGAAAGGGTTTTTGGTTGTTCACATGGGGAGGGGTGTTCACAGGGTATGGGTAAGGTATCAGGAAGAAAAGTTGGGAAATAGTCGAAACATTGAAAAGTACCTATGAATTTCAAAAAGACGAATGGATTGAGAAAGGAATAACAGAGAGAGAGAGAGAGAAAGAGAGAGAGAGGAATTGTTACAAAGGGGGGAGTGACATGAACATATAAATACAGGAGAGACAGAGAAATGAAACATTGTTGATGTATTGTTACACAGTAGTCGAGATTATGACAGGGGAGTGAAGGAGAGGCAGATCAATATGAAATAAGAGAAAGAACAAACATTGTTAAAGATTTTCAATGTATAAATAGAAAGAGAGGGAGAGAGGGAGAGAATGAGTGAGAGAGAGAGAGAGAGAGATAGAGAGAGAGATATAGAGAGGGGGATGGGAGAGAGAGAGATAGAGAGGGGAGATGGGGGGGGGGGGGGCAGAAGAGGCAGATAAATGGAGGGATAAAGAGACCCAGTAAGTGAGAGAGCGCGAGAAATATAAAGAGAGTCTCTGTGTGTGTGTGTGTGTGTGTGTGAGAGAGAGAGAGAAAGAGAGAGAGAGAGAGAGAGAGAGAAAGAGGGGAGGGGGGGGGGGGGGGGAGGGAGACAAAAGAGAGATCACATCTTTTAGGAGAACAGTACGACGATTCAACTGAACGATTAAATGTCACAGCCCCCAAATGGGATGATGTATGAACGTTATACTAGTGAAAGTTGAAAGCGAGATATCTCTCGCTGCATCATATCGCAGTATTATCCGTACGAAATCAGGATTCACACGAACACAATTACTGAAAATATATGAATAGTGTATGATGGGATGTCCCCCAATATCAATCTTCCATGTCCAACCTTCTGTGAATTTATGATACAGATAAAAGTACTGCCTCAACAGTTTCAGTTTGATATCTCTCCACAATCTCTAAAGTGTTATTCTCTAAGATTTAAAAAAGGGGGGAAAAAAAGAAGAAAAAAGGAAAAAAACTACAGGTCAAGACAAAGCAAAACGGAAAAAAAACCAAAGACAAAACTGTAGCTATTATGGCCTAAACGGAGAGACTAGAGTGTTCAAAATCAGAAAGAGATTACAAAATTAATTGTCATACAATGGCAGTGTTTGAAAATTGTGATAACATTTTATGCGTCCACGGTATATCACTGGGTGTCTCACAAATATAAAAACACTGTGAATATTGTGTGTTCACATTATCAGATTTTGAAAATGTTCCGAATGATCACTGTGGTTACATTGCAGTGTGTATATACCACGATTCTTGCATTTTCCACACTGTATTACAGCGTGTTTCAAAAGTGAAAACACTGTGAACACAGTGTGTCAAAACTTTCACACTGTGAAGGTGTTCAAATCACCCCCACGTTTACATTGTGGTGTGTTAACACTGTGATTCTATCATTGAACACAGTTTTTCATAGTGTGTCTCGAAATATGGAAAACCAGTAGGCACAAAGTGTGTTCACAGTTGTGAAAAGTATGCTTAAACTGTGAAATTGTTCCATATCCTCCTTGTAATCACACTACAGTGTGAACACATTGTAAATCTCTCCTTGTCCACAGTGTGTCAGATCGTGTCTCACAATATGAAATACTGTGCGTATATTGTGTTTACATAGCAAAACTGTGCAAGGTTTCCTAATTTCCCCTTGGTAACAAGGTTGTACATATATTACGATTCTGTTATATCCACAGTTTATCACAGTTAGAAACGGAAGGGGGACAGAGCGTTAACATTGCCAACTTCAGTAAAGTGGTCAAAACCGCTCATTAATATGGGCACATTGATGAAAATGCGCGGAATTTAAATTGCCCCTTTCAAACCGAGTTTCCCTAAGAAATCTTGAAATAGATTTCGGCAAGGCTCGCTGTAGAGTAAGAAGACATTGTAAAGAAAATGTAATATCATTCTGTTTCCTATTCTCCCTACATTGCCGCATTTCTCTCCACATATTTCTATCTCACTTGACCCTATTCCCCTTTCCCGTCTCCGTACATTTGTCCCTCCCTTCTCTTACTTGCCCCCCTCCCTCTCACCATTCGCGGAAAACGCGAAGGTTTCAGCATGGACCTACCACTGTCAGCGTTAATGCGTTAAAGCCCTGCTGGGCTGCACGCGGCCGGGACATTCACGGCACGTGTACCGAATGGCGCCGCGCAATTGTCACCGAAGCTGTAGCTGGGAATTCAGAAAGAGGGAATCGATAATATAACAGAGATACAAACAGTTTTTCTATTTTGATTAGACTCATTCGACTTGTGCGAATGGAATTGAGACTGGACCAGAAAAAATTGAGCACCGCGCATTAACATCACTTCATATTTGCAGAGTCTGATTTAACGTTTGTTCTCTAAATTGCCGCCATATTAGTAAAAAATATTCAAAAGCATGTAAATCAGAAGTCTGTTTCATGAGCAATGTTAAACAAAAATATGTCCCTTCTGAAAATAGCATATGCACGAATGTTTCAAATGTGTTTAATTCAAGCAGACGTAAGAAAGCTTCACATGATAATTGATATCTGAATATTGATATCTGGTCCGTGTATTACATAATTAATTATGCCTAGAGTATTGCAATTATAAATTCTGTATACGCCTATATTTTTAATGATATTTAATTAATCAAGATCAATTTAATTCTCTTAAAAATAACGCTTATTTCTTTCATCTGTAATATATATAAAATGATAGAATTACGAATTAAAACTTTAAAGAATAAAGGATCGAGGTATAAAGTCCTGAAAAGCATAAGAAAACGAAGCTAGTTACATATAAAGTCATAAAATAAAGCAAATCAACAACAAAAATAAATTGTTGGACGGTACAAGAAACAAAAATGAAAGTAAGATTATAGTAAAAGGGTAAAATAGATTTGAAATTAACATACAAATCCCTATGCTACAATGCATTATTGCAGGACCAACACATGCCGGAAAATTCACAAAAACAAACATAACACGTTTCACAAAAGACATACACTTCCATAATAAACACATTCAAACTTAACGCATTTCATTTGATACCTGTAAGAAAATTGATTTCCTTCGTTATTTGGCTGTTATAATTGATTTCTTTCTGATTATATATAAGCCTGTCATAAGTTTGGTCGCCCATATAGTCTCCTTTCCTGAGGCCGTCATCACATTCAAGCTGTCTCCTGCATTTTTTTTAGTTTTTAAATGATTGTTGAGGTATGTCTATTTTCAAAGATATAATTATTTAATTTAATTTATATTATGATATGATTATATATTTTTCTGTACTTTTGTTAATAATATATAATTATGTACACCTAGTTTGTATAAATTACTTTTTTTCAAGTTAAAAAATGCAGAAATCCAATCAAATCAAACTAATTTGTAGAACAGTATATTATCATTGCATATTAAAGTCACACCTCTTCGGTGTTTACCTTACTCTGAGGGCTAAGACAAGGGTACAGTTTCTCGTAATACGAAATCATAAATGTCACGCAAATTAGAATTGTTTTGTTGTTTGTTGTTGTTAAGAAAAATAAGCATATCAATCAATGACAAACATCTAAAAGTTGAACAATCGTACTCTCACACCATCTTGCGTTGCATATTCTTCCCTCGCATAATTATATGGTACCTCCATGCCTTCTGTCTTTCCGCAGTGATATATTAGAACGATGTCCTAATTTTCCAATCATTTGCAATATCTGGGCTCGTTCCAGTTTTTTTCAGGAGTTCTTTCTTTCCTGTATTTTCATCGGCTCATTTACCATCACAATCACAAACACACACCAACTGGCTCCCATTATAATCGCACTGTGATTATTAATGGGTTTTCAAGATACTATGCCAGCAATATTGGTCGACTTTATGGGATTTTTTTTTCGTCCCGGGATTGGAGCAAAGAACGAGGAAAATGTAGAAAGAAAGGGAAAGTGAATGTAATGAGGTGTGATGTGCTGAAGATGGGGGTGCGAAAGAAAGTTCACCGGAGAGAGAGAGAGAGAGAGAGAGATAAAACAAAATTATGTACTTGAAATAGCACAGGTAACTGGATAAAAAGGTTATGAATTTAAGTATATCGTTTGAGAGAGAGAGAGAGAGAGAGAGAGAAAGAGAGAGAGAGAGAGAGAGAGAGCAAGAGAGAGAGAGGGAAAGGGAAAGGAGAAGATACATAAAGAGAGACATATAAATTACATGGAGAGGTTATGAGTTTTGGGATAATGTTTGGTTATCGCAAGAATACAAGAAATTGAGGGAGATAAACAAATAAATAAAGAGAGAATATATATCAATTTTAGGAGAAAAAAAATAATCGGACAGACCAATGTTTAGATGGAAGGGTTTTGTCTGAGGTATATGGGTTGGTTTGTATACGAGCGAAAAAATGATTAGGCCTATGCAGAGAAGTAGAGAGAGGGGGGGGGGGGGGGAGGGAGAGAAAGAGAGAGAGAGAGAGAGAGTGGAAGAGAAAAGGGGGAAAAGAAAAGGGTAAGAAATAAAAAAAATATATAGATAGAGAGAGAGGGGGATAAAGAGAGAGAGAGAGAGAGAGAGAGAGAGGAAAGAGAAGAAGAGGGAAAATATCGGTTTGGCGGCTAGACTGGGGTATTAGAGAGACAAAAAATAGGGATAGAGAAAAAAATACATGTAAAAGAGGGAAAAAAAAATTATAATGTTTGTCACATAATGGTACTTTTCTACTTCACGCATGTCAAAAGGTTTGATTTACTTTATTATAGTTGGTTCGAAATCATCGGATTGCTAATATTTAGAGACCCCCCCCCCCCCGAAAAAAAGAAAAAGAAAAGACAAATCAATAGTCCCTTGAAAATATCTTAATTTCATACAATCAGATATTTCATTCGAAAGGGAGAGATATTCAAAGAATGATAAAGAAATTGAACGAAATCACCTCTATTCCAAAGAAACGTCAGCCTTTGGTAGACGTATGGATGGACTATGATGATAATCAAAGCGAAGAACTTAAGAGTTTGCAGCGCATGCGTCGTTCTAATGATTTGCCATATCAGAGAGATCGGAACATGATGATGAAATAAATGAATATCTTTTAGCATCATTGCTAAGATTGATAACGATTTGTCGACCAGCTGAAATAGGAAGTGTTCACAATTAAGATAAAAACATAAACATCTATTTTTACCGTTTCTAATTTTCGGGACCTGGGATAAGAAAGAATAGCGCATTATTTCTCATCGGAGGGAAGAATAGAAAGATTTTTTAAGGCACAGAGGCAAGCAAATTGCCCCATGCTCATGGACTAGGCACAAAGAACCGGGAAACCATGGGTAATTTAGTATTCAAGCAACGTGACGGCAACAAGTGCCCTATGTGCAGAAGAGTTAGATCAGTCACCAGCCCTTCACAATCGAGCATAAATTTCAAAAGCAGACACCAACTTAGACCCTGCAAATATTATACCTGGTGAAAATGTAAGACAACGCTGGAACGCGCATGCCTCCTCAGAAATTGCAGTGTCGCAGTGCGCGTTTAGTGTTCAGCGTCCCGCCGAGTGTGCAGAGAGCGTTCGCATTTAGGAAGTTATGGATGAGTTATAACTTATAAATGAATCGATAAAAGTTGTATTCTCTCAAAAATTAATTGTGTTGTATGTTTTTTGGAGATGATACAGATCGCAATACATGCGCTGATAAAGTCAGTGAAACAGAACTAAACATGATGAAGCTTTCTCCAACATCTGCTTTTATTAATTTATTTTTTGAAAGGACTAGGATAAAGTCCCCGTTCGCTTCAAGTTTGAAAAGGACTTCCGGAACAGACAATATGCATATATAAAAATGAAACCTCGTATACATGCAAAAATTGATCTTCCTATCGCCATAAAATACCTTAACTGGTAAAATATCTTTTTGAAGATTTCTTAACATGTTCATTCTCTCGTTACATCTTAATTGAACCAATATACTATGAACATGAGCGCAACTATTTAAGCAAAGTCAACTCAAGAGCATTTTGAACACCCTGTTAATAATAATAATTAACATTTTTATATAACGCATAACGCATTGGCAAATTGCATGTCTCTATGCATTTTAAGAAAAAGAAACAAAAAATGCACTGGGTTCATGATTCTGATTATTTATGAAGTGGTCAGCAGAATTGTCTTCAGAGAATTGATAAAGGTTTAATAGGATCCTAAACATTTTAGTTGTTAAAGGTAAAGACCAGTATTGGCAACGCCCCAATTTCAAAAAATGAAATGGAAGCTCTCATTACCAATCATGTGAAAGAATATGTTTTGACTAATACATGATGATAAAAAATTTGCCGGGAAACCGCCTACTAATTCATATATTTGGTAAATTTATTTCTCTCATGGTCTGGTGAGAGAGATAGGGTAGTCCCATATACATCTTTCTGTGTATAGTGCTTGTAACTTTACGAAGAATGGGCCAAATTTCTTATCATTTTGATGATTCCAGAACCTTGCAGATGCTAGATGCTAGATGATCAACCTTTTCTGATCGATTCCACAACGTTTCTTTCACAATGCAATCGCATGACCATTACTGGTCTTTACCTTTAACTATGTCCCGTAAAAAGACGCAAATGTTATCGTCACGTTTGCACATTTCA
The DNA here is from genome assembly GCA_035222895.1 of Strongylocentrotus droebachiensis. NCBI lineage: Eukaryota > Metazoa > Echinodermata > Echinoidea > Camarodonta > Strongylocentrotidae > Strongylocentrotus > Strongylocentrotus droebachiensis. Next base: position 189,188 of record JAVYIG010002469.1, on the reverse strand, counting down.
AAAGGTGACGCACAAGGCTATTGAAAATAACTTACGTTGATATTCCGAAAGTAGTTGCTATCGTTTTCTTGTTATCCATCTCAATGAACATTAAACAAAATACACCTTTTATAACGAAACAGACTTCAAAGATACCTTAGCCCATTTTCTTTTCATTCCCGTAAAATCATCTCCAGCTTTAGACACACAATATTGGGGTCCAGTTTGTAGCTTCTTTTGAGTAGCTAAAGAACTATCAATGAGATGATCATTCCACAATTTGAATACACCAGAAAGAAATTGCGAATCTCGAAGTAACTCTGAATAACATGAAAACCATTCGATTGAGAAATTATCAAAGTTGGATTTTCTAGTGAAAAAAATTCTGCTTACACTCAAGGCGTTTGAGTGTGTGTATGGGAAGCAAGTTTGATCAAGGGGCACTTTGTGTTTTTTTAGGGGCAAGAAGTTTGAAAAATACCAATATTCGGGCAACCGCCAGCTCATAATTGAGCAGTTAGCCGAGCTCATATTGAGGCAAAGAGTTGCCCCAATACGCACACATCTGTGGAACGAGATTCCACAATTATCATCTTTAGCGAATTATTTTGATGACGAAAAATATCATCTTTTTTGACATCTATTACTGATGCACATCTTGCCTTGTGCAATTAACATACAGCTGTCTCATAAAAAGAGTTCCATTGTTATGTTTTGCAAAAGATGTGCTAGCTCATTTATTTTTAGTTGTCTATAATTGTTTTTAATAATGATGCTTTTCTTTATAATGCGACACTGTTCATTGCCATTTAAGAGCCGGAATCCGTAAAGTACAGGTTGTTCGAATATCAGACCTTATCTTGTATCATCTGTTATTTCACTGGCCAGGGGCTATATTTGATAATTACAATTTTCACCAGTAAAATCTGGTAATTGGTGTTATTTCATCCGTCGTAAAATCATTTTGAAAATAAAAGTAAAGATAAAATTAGTCACAAGGTCAGATTAATGATTTGACTTATGTTTAGAGATGGATGTACAAGAGTGAAATTTGTTGTGAACAAAGTTTTATAATTTGCCTTTTAAGGCCAAGTCAATCGTCATAAACCGTAATTCAATTCTCTATCGGATTTTGTTGTTGACATGATTACGATGAAAATATACATCCGCTCTGCGCACGCGTCGCAACAATAGTATATTAATTTTGTTTATTACTTCCTGCTCGGAAAGTTCATGATTTTGAAATAAAACCTTTGGAATGCAAATGATTGTTTTACTCAGTCATTGTGTTATTCACGAGGTAAACTCCAAGATGAATCACTTAAACATTGATTTTGATTGACACAAACTTGACACAGAGGCACTATTCATTGTATAATACCAAAAATCATGTGCAAATACAGCAAGAGGATATAAGTCCATACTTCAACGGAGAAAATAGACAATTTGTCGGATGAAAAGTAATGATTTTGATAGGGCAACGAGATAATTTTTACTCCAACATATACATATTTGGTATATTTGTGTAAATCATTTCATTATAAAATAGAAGGGTACTCAATTGTTTTTCAATAGGAGATTAGCATAATTTATGAACGACTTCTTCAAAGTTTCTTTAAGAAAAAGTTGAGTATTTGTTGCTTGGTTGTATTAAAGATCCATTTAAAAAATGGAGCCCTCGTCCGCCTTTGGGTGTTGGAGCATTATCTATCTCCACATGTACTGCTCTATGTATTTTTCTTATGTCTATGAATGCTCATACATCCGAGCAGTGCTCATGTGTTTCTTTCTTTATTTCTTTCTTCCTTTTCTGAAACCTTGATAGTAACCTACACATATATGAATTCTGCTTTTTAGTTGATTTTTATTTTCCTTTACAAAATTAATTTATGATACGCTTACATATTATTGTGTACCTTAACATGCTTTGATTCCTTTTAATTCAAGATTTTATAGTTACAAATAACTTTCATGTTCCATGTTATATTAAAAATGTCATTTGAAGTTTTGATTGATTTATAGAAATCATTTTTTTTGGTTTGAATTGAATTGAATTGATGCATGCCACCAGGAGCGGTTGACTTTATTGTATTAATTTCCGTTTCATTCATAAAAATGCAATTCGGCTTTGTTTTCGTTTTGCGACCACCATACAAATGGGTTCGGCTTTTGAAATCGTCTAAAAACCACACCTCTAACTTCATCCCAAAAGTATATTTCTTATATCCGTTGTATAAAAGGGAAGTACAAATTATGATTAGTATATTCAAATCAATTCAAATACTCAGCTTTGAATAGATACCATTTATCGTAAAAATAAAATTCTAAGGTTTTTCAATTTATGCTTATTGTTTCGTCGATGCGCATTTCTTTTGTCTGCATGTGCGAGAATGTGATCACCACTTTGCTTTCTTAAGAAGCCCATGGGAAGACAAGGATTGTGATGATGGGTTGCTTGGCGGTGTAATGAGGCTTGAATCTGTTTCGAAAAAAAAATCAATTGATTTTTTACGGGGAAAGAGTAGAATAAAATGAGTCTTAGTTCATTTGTTAACTCCTTGATTTTTTCAATGGATTTAAAATCTTTTTACATAAAAGCTCACCACATCATCTTTCGAGTTATCTTTGAATATGTTGCTTATCAAACCGACTAAAATGTAGACGTCTTTTTTTAACCTTAAAAAGGGTATGGAATAGAAATCAATGCTGCATCCATGTTATAAGAAAAAATAACTAAGAATAAAAAGGTTATATGTCACAAAGCTGTCAAGGAGACTTTTTCTGTTCGCCACATTTATCTATTTTATGTAAAACATTTAGGTTTGACATAATTTGAAAAATAAAGAGATTGACGTTGATATGAAACGGCATCCTCTCATGTTGTCAAGTCACCCACAAGATAAAATCTGTTATAAGTAAAATATGTAGAATCTGGTTTAAAATTGAATATGATATGGAAATCATATCCATGTTACAAGAACAAAAACATATGTATCTTGTAAAGTAAAGTTTTAGTCAAGATTCAAGATTCAAATAATTTTATTTCTCATGCAAAACATAATACAATGAAATTTGCAACTTGATATAAGTATGTTACAAAACAATATACAATGAAACAAAACAGATAGAATAGTAATGGCATGAGAAAAGAGAACTAACTAGAAGTAGAAGCAGAGCTTGTTGAAGTATCAGTTTTATTTTCATTATTAGAATACTTGTACTTTAAGACGTAAGAAGGTTTAAGATCTAGCATAAACTTAACAACTTCAAATGCAATTGACGTTGATATAAACTATTTGAAGTCATTAGGAAAGCCCAAAACAATTTTCATTCATACTCATCATAAACCTTAAGAATACTTTAAAATTACTTTAATTAGTAAAGGAACTCAATATTTTAAAATGATTTCCGTTTCGTCAACCAATATAAATCATGTAACCCTTCCATGAACTCTCAAAAGTGATTAATATTCGAAGGCTAATTAAGCTTATGAAAAAAAAGATTATATTCAGGCTTTCATAACAACGTCCCCAAGTCGTTAAGCAGCGAAATTAGGAGTAAAGAAAAGTATTAAAGAATGAATCTCAATTCTGATAACAATTGTCTGGTTAAACGCACTATTGGGTCTGACCGTAATATGACCCGGTCTGCTCGATATTTAGTTCATAGTTTTTTATTTCATATTTTCATAGTTTTTATCTCGGTTGATTAACCGTCTTGTTACCACAATCACGAAATTGTAATCGACTTTATAATGAGAGACAGAAGGGTGTTAGCTCCACACTCTTAAATATATTGGGTGAAACTTTGCCGAGAGAGTATAATTATGTAATTGGCCAATTTTTGCCATTTTTTTCTCCCAACTTTTGTAATATTTTGCCCATTTTGAAGCAATTATTCAGTATTTTGATCCTAATTGGACAATGAGTTATACCCAAGTTAGATAAAGAAAAATAAATGCCTATAAAGTTGATCTGGCACATAATGTTCCTCGTATTAGACAATTTTTACCCAATATGTGTAGTTTGTGGATAATATAGCTGAGTTAACGCCCTTTTGACTCTCACGAGACGTTGACATATTCAATTATATACCTCACTTAAGAAATCCAGCCATCTGATTGGTCGAATTGCATTCATAAACTTCAACTGTTCCTGTAAAATTCCCGGTAACCATGCATAAACATTTCAATATTTTTTAATAACCATGGTTACTCCATGGTTACCCCATAGGTTTACATGTTAAATATCTTCTGCCCTTCTCCCTTCTGGCTCTTAAGATACAGAAATGTGATGTGAAATGAAAAATATTTTTTATTTTTTATTTTTTAGTCTATTTTTTTTCGGCATATAAAAGTATTAATGACTGCTTTATTTTTTTTCGGCATATAAAAGTATTAATGACTGCTTTAATATTCGAGAAATAGTTGTTTTCATACGCTCTCGGGAAGGTTACAATTGGGCTATTCCCCTCGGCAAGCCTCGGGGAATAGCACAATTCTAACCTTCCCTTGAGCGTAATAAAACAACTATTTCTCTCAAAGCAGTCATTAATACTATACTGTGGCATGAATAGGACACAAATTATTAGGTAACTTCTTGAGGAGACGAAATAGGCGGTGATTAAACAAGTTTGATAACTCCATCTTCCTTTTCCCACGCCTTAAAAAGCTTCAAGAAAAAAAAAGGAGTCTACAGTGAAGAAATAAAGTACAAATTGCTTTAATAAAGGGTATGATGATAACTGCTTTCGTAATGATCAACCAAGCCAATAGAAAGAGATACAATATAGATCTATTTGCCCCGAAGGGGGTGACTTTACACACCGACAAGTTTTAAATAACTGGGGGACTACCTGGTAATGAAAATCTCGATAGAGGCGAGCGGCCAAAGAGATATAGTTGCACTTTTTTGATGCGTGTCACCAAAAGATGTCAACAAGATTTGGATATTTAATTTATTTTATTCCTCTCTGGGAGGAATTCTGTGTTCATTGATGATGATGATCGCCGTGCAAGATAAACGCTCGGAGTGATTCATAAATGAGTTGAATAGAAAATCAAGGGGGGGGGGGGGGGGAAGGCACCTTTGGGATTTTTTTGTAATGGAATTTTGGGTGTTATCAAGTACCCTGGGCGTAATATTAGCAGACAAGTCCGGAAAGAATAGAAGAAGATCTTCTACAAATTTGAGACGGGGGAAAGAGCGAGAGACCGGGAAAGAAGGTGAGAGAGAAGGAGAGATTGGAAGAGATGAAATCGAAAAACCACAGATATATTTTTTTTTCCCTTCTGAGGGGAAGGTATTACTGGAGGGGTCAGAGATAACAATGATAATCGGAAACAACATATTTCATGGCATTTGAAATCGTATTGAGATGGTAACAAATAACATTTGGTGACTTTGGAACTGATGAATACCTTATTTCCGCGGCGTCCTTGGAAGAAGAGCTTCTTTTCATTTGATGGGACTACCTAAATGTGCTTTACGACGCCGGCGGCTAAAAACACAACAGCATCGCTAATATTATGTCGACAGTATAGCAATTAAGGTCTGAAGCTCCCTCTTTCCGCCTCTCCCTTCTTCTCTCCCTCTCTATCTCTCTTGATCCATCTCTAAACTTCTTCAACAACACTCCCCACAGGTTCACCACAAGCCCGGGCATCACAATACGACTCTGTCACGTTCAGCCATTGTATGATAAATGTGTTTTTCTTTTAGAAGTATTGTGATTTGAATAACTAAGCCATCTATATTTTCTCACCGCCCATTCATAATCGATTTTTTTTTTAAAGTCGGAGACCGATGCAAATAGCCCGTAGCGTACAACTGGTGTATGGTTTGCGAATTAGCTTTACATCAGACGGACATGTACCCTAGAGAAACACAGCGTAGTCGCAATAAATTAAAAACTTTTCAAGATTCAATACTTTTTGTTGTTGCGTGATTCTTTCGAGGTGGCGATCAGATGGTATTCAACCCCTGCAGTCTCGGCGTCTTGACTTTGACCCACACCGCTATAGAGACCTCCGTTCGGCCGCGAAGCCTTGAAACTTTCAAAGCCTAGACGGGGTAACAATAACCTTTTTTTTAAATACCGAAGGATAGATACTCTAATTGCATCCTGAATCATTCTAACCTATCGGCATACCGGCAAACAAGTAGTCGACCGTATTAATTTGGCTAATGTAAAAGTCAATGGTGCAGCGGTGCAAACTGATCCACATGCACGCATGATCTGAGCTATATGCTTGTAAATGTTATCACATTCACTGCGCTCCCAGATAGCAACAGGCGATAGTGCATTCCTCCGAGTGCGTGTGTATGTGTATATTTCACCGTATCACCTGTCGAATTTGTTGTAGCTGAGGAAAGGCGCCAAATTTTGTGACTTGTTGTAAGCTCAACTCTCAAGGTCGTCCCAGCAACTTTTGGACATTTTCAACTTTTCTTGTGCACTTCTTCGAGTTTCTGCCAATGATGTTTGCGTATCCAGGGTGGTTTGGGCCACCTGCCTATGGTAAGTCGACTCTCAATGTTTGACATAGAATTTGTTTTTAATTGAATTTAAGTTCGTAGTTTTATTGTCAATGCTTTAATATATATCATTTGATATTATTTAATTATCATAAGTATTTGTTCCTGTTTTTGCTACATACCTTGTTCCATCTATGAACGAAGCAATAACGTTTTTGACGTGTTGTTTGAGATAAAAAAAATGATTATTTATCATTAATCATTAATCATATATGGCTATGAAATATTGTGTAAAAACCAACTGAACTTCGTCTATAACGAGAAGGATTTTATGTCGCTTCTTTTCCATGAATAAAGATCTCGTCAGTATTCTGATTGATTATAGAAATATATTCCCACTCAAGAATAATCTATAAATTGTAACGCATCAGAACAATTAACAATAATTACAGTTAGTTGTAAATCAGGAATAATGCAATATCTTCTTTCTTGTTCTGTTCTCAGTTAGATATGTATTTCACAGACCCATGAACGAAAGTTATGGGGCTTTCTAAATCCGGAAAGCATCTGTAGAGATTTTAAAAATCGGTTTTTATCTTTTGTCTTTATTTACAAAAAACGGGGATCCAACTACTTTATGTTGGTCAAACCTATGTCAATGTAAGTACATTCAAAAGAAATTAGAATATGCATTGGTTGAATGTTTAATTCAAAGTGTAAGTGTACAAATGAAGTACTAGTATTTCAGTTTGTTGCAATCACCAGAATAGTTTATATTATGAAGATCTGAATCATACTTTGTTAATCACGAGATCAAAAGTGGATGGGTATTATGACTGAAGGATTTCAATCAATGAGTACATTTTAAGGATAATAATTATTATGTTTGCTTGTTTTTGGGGAAATTATTGAGAAATCTGTATTTTATGTGTCTATGTTTACTTTAAAACAAACTGTGGACATATATGACCACAATATAAGGGGGAAACAGTTAACCAGTTTACATACACATATATAAGTAACATACATAAGTTATGGTGTTGCATGGTATTACAACATTTTGCAATGATATCTCCCTCTTAATAAATATTAGGATACGCGGCTGCACATGGAGATGCAACAACGAGTTGTAGGGGTGGCGAAGCATCTTCCAAAGCCAAAAAAGACACCTTCTGGAAAAAAAGGGGGCGCCTACTTTTAAAGGGAAACCTCAAAGCAAAGATATATATTTTTCAGACATTGACATTGGTATATACCCCTACATTGAGATTGATACGTTGTCAGGGATGATTTCAATATTTGTTTTTCTCTTCGCGTGATCCAACAAAACATCATACGTGGGTGTGCTGGTTTGGAAATATTTGAGGTCGCATTGCCACCAATTAGATCTTATAAAGAAGAAGAAAAAATGCTGGCGTAGTTTTAGGCATAATCTCATCATGAAAGACTGCAAAGACCTTTAATAAATTATGTAATTACATCAATTATTAATATGAGCGAGTGCAGTGAGCGAGCTTGGGAGGGGGGGGGGGGATTCGAGAAAAAGTCGCTCTTAGTCGCTTTAAATAAACGCATGTTATGAAGAAAGGAAAAGGGGCGCTTAAGAGAAAGAAAAATGACACTTATTTAAAAGGAAAAGGGGCATCTCTAACATTTTAAGAGGGTCGATTAGCAGACATGGAGGGGGCACTAGGCTGAGCCTGGGCAGCAGTAATACTTTGTAGGAGCATTGGGCATTCCCTGGTTTTGCAAGACCTTAATCTTCATTTGCACAACACCCAGGGCAATAAATAGGTACCTGGTAGGATGTAATTCATCGAATGCATTACAACAGCTTAACTAAGCCATGATGAAAGTCATACTCTAGGCGTCAGATATGTGCATGATAGAATTGCAATTATTATTATTCTAAAAGTGCGGTCGAGTTGAGCTTAGTTATAATAACAAAGTGAAGATCATCACTAAAAATAAAACCCTGTTAGTCCGCTGCATTTTCATGGAGGGGATTTGTTCTATGATTATAATTTCAGATCGTTATACAACCATTACTCTCAAAACGAGAACAAGTTGGGTTTAATGATGATGAAAATTATACAGATTGGTACTGAAACTCTGTGTTCCCCCGTTACAATTTCATATTTAGATTTCTATGACTGCAGTTGCATATTGTTATCCAACCGTTACTCAAACACAAGAACGCGATGAGCTTAACCATGATCAAAAAGAGATTATTACTGAAACCCCGGTATGCCTTTGCAAATCCCATCATGGTAGGTTTTAATCATCATCCATTTGTTATGACTCGCATTACTCAAACAATTAATCAACTCAGCCGAGCCGAGAGCCAATGATCTTCCATTCATCAGGCGTAAAAGGAGATGGGGTTTTGTCAAAAACGATACCTTATTAATGCAATGAGCATAATTATGTGTTTTACGCCATCGAATATGCACGTGTTGCATCTAATTAATTAATGACACAATGCTCTATTGGCGGAAGAATACCAAGCTGACAAATTCAGCACCAATTTTGAGGATATTTAGAGAATACTTTCTAAAGATGATCATCGGATGCGTGATTTATTAGGATCGAATTTATCACAGGGTTTAAACCATTAACTCATTACATCTGCAAACAAAATAAGAAGAAGAATAACAAACACAAAAACAAACAAACATGTTTCTATACAAAAACAAAAAACAAAACTCAACATTCAAACAAATAAACAAACAATAAATACAAGTTTAAAGACATTTTGTCTCCAGACAATTATGTTATACAATTAATCTATGATAAATAGGTTCTAAGGAAGCTACTCCTAAAATGTAAACATGTACATGTATTATGCAAAAAGTTAGTTGTATACATCGTAACGTATTTCATGTGAATTTTCCAGGTTTTACGATATGTTGTAGCTATCTTTTAAAGGGATCGTTTAACAATGTTAAATCTGAGATACACGGCCCTACGTGTTATCAGTGTCTGTGATATGGTGTAATGTTGAAGCCCTAACAAAATTGCGCTTCAAAATGATCAAGAAGTGCCTCAAAAAAGTAAAAATCTTTGAGTGACCGGTTTTACCATACTCGTTTTCCCCAATAGACTGTAGTGTTATGAAAACCGTCAGGCGAACGGTTTTCAAAATTTGTAATTCCAATCATAAATATCTTGATAATCAGACAGGCGATCGGCTTGTAAAAGACATGGGGTTCCTGACTGACCTAAAGGTTTATAATTATCATTGCATCATGAGCTAAATCCAGAATTTTGTTTCAGAATCTGAGACAATGTTACCGGATCCCTTTAATACGTAGGTAACGATACAAATTATTATCCAATGTAATGTTACGCTTATTATTATATCCCACTTAGAAAGTTAAAAACACACAATTTTGTGTTAAATAAAGTGTTTGAAACCAAGCTTAAAGGTTGACTAAGTGATCACGATGTTTCTAAATAGGTATTGTGTACATTTTGTTTTTGGTCTCTAATGAAACGCAAACAATTGTTATTATTCCACAAAGGAGGGATCGGGGGAATTTCCCCCTGAACTTGATCATTTGTCCCACAAAAGCTATGGGATTCTAGTCTGGTTTTCAAAATTTATCTTATTAATTAATTCTAACAAGTAAGTTTGCATTTCGAGGTGTTATTAGGGTTTTTATTTATTTATTTATTTTTAAATGAAAAGAATTAACTTCCTCCTTTCAGTTAAACGTGGATTTTGGCCAAGGTCATGGAAACGATGAAACTAAATGTTTATCCAGCGTATCTAGTATTCTATTCATTTTTGTCTAATCCGGTTCGAATAAATTATTAATGGGGTTTTAAGAACTAGGTCATTGATTAATATAAGTACTGAAGCCACCTCGTATCTGTAAAACCAATATCAAAGGTAGGATATTCTTTTCGGACCATTTGAAATGGAAACTACTAAAATAATTAATTTTCTTTCTTCATTTTACCTATATCATCGAATATTTAAGAAATGGGAAACACTTCTGTATTCAAAGTTTTGCGAGAGCTGTGTATACAATGATGATATAATAGTTATGGGGTGATACGAGGAGGGGTTGGGGAGGGGAAATTCCGCGAAGGAGAATTTGGAAGCCCTGTTAGATCAACGTGTATCACAACATATGTGACATTGTGAATTGAATCAATCCAATCTTCACAATAGTTCACAGTTTCATTTAATGACAACAAATCAATCTCTTAAGAGTGTAGCCTTTTTAAATACCGCTCTAAAGGAGGTTCCCTTACATGTATTTTCTTCAATTTGCTTACTCCAAATAAAAGTGAAAGATTTTCGTCGAAACCATGATCAACAGGTTCTTAAGGGAGTTAAGTTTTTTAGATTCAATATTTTAAAGCCTCCTGTACAGTTGTGTCACTGGTGATCAATATCGAGAAATGTTTTTGCCTCGTTCAAATTATTTTATAATTTATTACCAACGGATGCTGATTCAAGAGGTAATAATTTCAGCATTACTATTATTATGCCCTTATCTTTTACACAAATATTACATTTACTGCTTAGTGATATATGTCTATATGTTATTGTTCCAAATACATTTTGTTGTTTTTGTTTTAGCAGCGCGCTGATCAGTATTCTCTAAAAACGCTTTATAAGAATTTATTATTATATTTAATTATTATCATAAAAATATGTGAACGAATTTGAAATTCAGGTATTCCAATATGGGAACCCGATGAAGAATATAATTCATTTCGCTTTTAATTTCCCAAGCAGGCAAGGCCTGTGCATCATTCAATAAATCAAAGTAACACATTACGATAAGTCGTAAAAACCGCGTTAATTGATCAAAGTTCAAGAACGTTCACACTGTGTACACATGTGCACGCAATGTTTGCACCTGCATACAGTCATATGCTACTTACGTACGCTACACATGTTCTTTCTAAACTTTAATGGCAATGCACTGTAAAAAAAAAATAGTCGAAATAACTCAATAAAATTGAGGAAAAGAATTGCCTTATTTTTATTAAGTAAATATTACTTACGGCATCTTAAGTAGAATTTACTTATTTTGCTGACTAAATTTTTACTCAGTTAAATCGAGTTACATTAACGTAAATAATTTAAGTATTGTAATCATTTTAGATAATTAAAAAAAAGCTATGATAGGATTACATAATGCACGATTTGGTACCTAATCACTAACTAATCACTAACACTACTTCTATTTAAGATTTTACCGTATATATATACCACCATCACAAACTATTACATACGCTTCAATTCGACACATATGGAAAGGCTCCAAATTTTATATATACTTGATCGTAGCATCTTAAAAGAAAAATTGGTTGACAATTTCCTGAAATATCAAGTTTTGATTTGTTTTGAACTGGGTAACAATTAAAAATTGTCTTGTCTTTGCTTAGCCATGTTAAATGAATTAGTAAATGTTTTAAAGTCCTTAAATTTTCATTCAACCACAAAAAAGAATTGTTTTATTTAAAAAAGAGTTTAATTTGGTCTTAATGAATATTCATAAATTATGTAAATATTTCTATTACGCACTGCATCGGTCCTTACTTTAAAAAGATAAGAATAATCAACATAAATTGTTTGAGTAATACGTATAATTTCTGATTTTGAGTTAAAATTACTAAATTAATACAAGCTGAAATTACTTAAAGTTCTTAAGTATTTGATTTTACTTAAATATTCCACGTATGTTCTACTAAATTGAAAGTTTGAGTTAGCAAGACTTAAACTTAGTGCGTCAATGGCAAAACTAATGTTTTCAAGTAAATTCTACATGGACAAAATACGTAAAAATTACCAATGAACAAATAATTTTTTACAGTGTGGGTACGCTCATATTTTCTCGGCTTACCAGGACCTGGCGATGCGGCGAACCGTGACCCGGAAAGAAAACACTTTCTTGGGTCGAGCGAGTGCTAACTTCCCTAAAAGACCATTAATAGATTCACGAGTGATTTAGTAATGGGTGATTTATGATTTTTATTTGATAATCATTCACTTTTTTTTGAGAATTATTCACCTCTGAAACAAAAATGAATTGATAAATATGCTAATGATCTTACGTACCTGCTAAACATGCATTCATTATATATATATATATACCATACGTGCAGTTTCATTATTCTTTATGGACGATTCATAATTTCCCATGTTTTATTCATGTTGGCCTTTTCAATAATTGCACTCGTCTGTACTCCTTTCTCTCTAGTACTCTAATATATGTAGTCCCTCTTCATAATTAGTTATCAGTCTCATATTATTCCCATCTGAACTTTTCACCGATTTTGAGAAACTTTAAGTTTCTAGCTGGTTCGTTAATATAAAGTCCCTTTTACTTAGTTCGATCAAAATAAATGACTCTAAATATGATTATCGTGATAAGTACAAAAAGATTGATGAAATACATCAATGAAAATATATTCGAGAGCATTGTTGTTTATTGGTGAAGGTTCGTGACTCTGTGTTCGTTCCTTGGGCGATGCTAATTGCATCCTAGTTTTGCTCATATTTTGTCCCTCACGACTCATGTGTATTAAATGGGTACATGGATGGCTCTGCTGAGGGTGGTACCAATTGCAAGGCCTACAGGAAGAGCACTATTAATACTGGTGTGGCTACCCTGACCCTACTACTGATACTTAATCAGACAGACTGATATAACTAGAAGAATAGCTGTGTTATGAGTAATGTTGTAATTGTATAGAGCATGTTGAGTAAGTTCTCCCTCTTCTGAATATTGACACCCATCCATCCATCCATCCATCCATCCATCATGCTGTTAACAACTAAGGCATCAATCTCTTACGATTCTGTACTTAATTCAGCATATGGGATATATTGGCAGACTTAATAGAGGGGCAGAAATCATTTTAGATGTAATTCTCTAAAAGCATAGATGTAACTGTCGGTTTTGATGCAATGTGGTGATATTTTAGTTAATTTTTGTGTGCGTGCGTGCGTGCTTGTGTGTGCGTGCGTTGGGAGGGATGGCAGCAGCGGGATATAGTGCGATCTCTATTCATCCAAGCTTCAATGGCCACTAAAGAACTGCGACGATTGGCGCTGATACTTCTCGATATGATTAATGTTAGCCATGGCCATATAATGAGCGATAGTGGACTCATCTCCCCCTTAAGTAATTACTTTCTGCTCATCTCTCCACAGTCTATTTACCCGAGAAGTTCGATGAGGTATCTTCCACGAGCTGGCTCGCTATCTTGTCAGTGGTGTTTGATTGTCAAACAACGCCTGCCACCTCGGCATTCCCAGTCAAGTCATATAACCATTAGCATGGATGCAAAGCCTCTTATGCCAGTGACGAAGTTGTATTTTTGTGGTTCTTTTACTCCCCTTCCCTTCCATTCTTCTCTTCTCTCATTTTTGTTCTCACTCTGTCCCTCTTCAATCCTTCAATGATTTATTGTATGTGCAAGTTTATTTCTCTCTGACTGTCTCTTCTTCCGTCTGAAATGATCTGTCCGTTTGTATTTCTGTTCAGGAAAATGTATGGGGACTCTTCTGTAAAGTTCCTTTCCCCATTTTCTTCAAGTTTTTTTCCTCTAATATATCACTCTCTATTTTTCTCTCTAAGTTTACTTATTTTATCATATTCGGAAATTGTTTATAAATTATTACTTATAGTTTTAAGATCTCTTTCTTCTATCCCGTATTTACACTTGATATGCTTAATTTTGTTTATCGCTCTCTCAATGTTTCTTACCTTCATTGTCTTTAGTTTTCTGGACCAGATATCTCTCGTTCACTCCAACTCCCATCTCTCTTTCTTTCTCCTCTCTATCTTCTCTCCTTTTTCCTTCTCTATCTCTCTCTTTCTCTCTCTCTCACTCTGTCTTTATGTCTTCATATGTCGCTCTGTCTCTCTCTCGCACTCTCCTTCCCTCTATCTCTCTCTCTCATCCTGGCTCTCTGTCTCCCTCTGTCTTTCTATTTCTCTCTCACTCTCCCTCTCTCACTCTCTTGCTCCTCATTTCGCCTTCCACTCTCTTGAGGTAGTCTTTCCACTCTCTTCCTTTCTTTATATCTTCCAAATTCTCCCCCCTCTCTCTCTCTACCCCCTCTCGATCCTTTTCCTGTCCCCTTCTCTTAAGATGTTGTACAGTCTCTGCCTATATGTACCCATCTCTCTCTCTCTATATCAACATAATCCTGCAACCTCTCAAACGTCTATTTGATTTCTATCCTTGCCAAAGTGTCATGTGCAAATAGAATCTACGCACCTTTAATCTCCATGACAGTACATCTCTCGAAGAAATGAAAAACCTTGGAGAAGAAAATAATCGCACAATGCCCTTTGTCTTTTAGGTGACCTTACTTTAAAGGCTGATTCACAATTAATCGCAGTGGGAAAATACTTTCTAGCAGATGAGTTCCAATAGCGAAAACGTCACACTTTCGATTTGATTACTTCAAAATGTGCCTGCACCAATGAAAAAGAAATTATTCATTTCTCATCATTATCTCCCCTCTCTTCCTACGTTCCCATTCATGAGATACTATAAGTAGTCTTCGTGAGGTATCATCATCGACACAGCTATTGTGCGTGTATGGTAGCTTTGTGGAGCACAGCGTAAACAATTCCACCAATTTCCCAATGTCTCGCTATTTTGTTGTTGTACTTTTGCCTTTTTGGTTGCTGTGTGTAATTATACTGATGGAGGACGCTTTACTATTTCATTTCAGCTAATTGCTTTTCTCTCCACAAAGCCCCATTCTTTCTGTCTGCGCCATATTTTGCTCATTACTTTAGACTCCTTTTCAAAAGGTGATTAGCCTAGTGTCACTCACTAATCAATAATTTCCATGGAAGTTTGTATTCTTCTCTTTTCGCACCAAAAATGAGAGCATTCAACTCATATCAAAGTACAATTCCTAAACAACATTTTAAAATAGCAAACCGGGTTGCTCGGATCAGAATGTGTACCAAAGCATTTATTTTGTGGAATTTTGATAATATTCTCTCCATTTTCGATCATAATATGTGTTTTCGATATATCGACCCTAATTCAATCACTATCATTAATTAGGCTTATATGAGTATGAGATTGTGATGATGTTTTAGAAGTAACATCAGACAGAAAATTAATGTGATGCATATGAATTAGATCTTAGTAAAAAGGAGATATCCGCTGAAAGAAATTAAAGAGTGTGACTTTTTACTGATGGTGTTTATGAAACCAACAAATGTAATGATAAGATAAAAGATGGGTATAAGTAAAAATGACGACAACTGTTAATTAGTAATAATACAGAACATCACGCATGAAGAGAAGGAAAATCAAATCTGTAAAAGATAACATAGAAATTTAAGGGAAGAATAAAGAAAAACAAAAGACAACGGAACCAAGGGCTTCTTTTATAATAGTTTTGAGATATCGATTTTTCTAGTACCTCAGGTCCTTTGTATGGTTAGCCTTTCCTTGCTATAAAAAGAATGATCAATGTCCATGACCACAACAATGCAGTGAAAATTAAACTGCAAGACTAAAGGATTAAGAAGTTCTAGATGACAAAGACAAAGAACAATTTATTGTAGGTACTTTCTATGATTATCAAACATGCAGTCTTCAACAGTACCTTGAAAATGGATTATGATCACCCACAGCACTTGTTGTGGCGCCATTCATCTGTTTCAATCATTCAAAGGCGCACAAAAAACTTGCATCGGCCGGGAATCGAACCCGGGTCACCCGCGTGGCAGGCGAGAATTCTACCACTTAACCACCGATGCTTCACGTCTTATATAAATAGAGAAGCCTCTTGATTACCGCCATATGCAAAAAAACGAACATTAGTTATCAATTTCAAAGTACAAAGAAAAGTAAGAGAGAAATAGATTATTCATATGCAGCAAATTAATGAGCTGCGTATCTTTACTGATGGCAGGCGACACGATTTCTGCTTTTAATATTTTGGCGTCATTTTTGATTTGCTTCGTCACACTATTATTCGTCCCTGGGCGACCCCCATCTCGATATATTTCATTTACCTACTTTTTTATCCACTGGTTTTCCAGTACTTGGTCTTCCAATAACGACCTCTTTTCCAATCTGCACGTCCAATATAGGTTCAATTTAATTATATTTCTTGAATCGTGATTCAATCAATTCAGAGGCATATTTTTTTAATGTGAGTTTTTTCTGATCCTTCACTTTTTATTTTCTTCTACTCTTTTTAACACTACATCTTGATTCTTTTTTTTCTATGAAGTTGATATTTTTCACATCTATCTTTCTTCTGATCTTGACTACGTAAAAACATGTAACAGTCCTTCATAAATTATTGGTACAATAATACATGATCAGATACCTGTAAAAAAAATATCGAGGTTTGTTAAGAAAGAAGATTAAAAATGGAGCTTTAATAGTTTTCGTCGAAAGAAGACGGATGCGTACAAAATTATTTGATTTGAAGAAAATTTATTTTGAACTACGAACAAAATATCATAATAGAGCTATTGAACGTATCATTAATTAAACAACATTAGACTTACAATACAGACTTGGTATTTATAGTGATTTGCTGAACATCTGAAATATATACTCCTTTCTCACGTTTTCTTTTGCTTATAATATATTATGATATGATTATGTTCGTACACAATATAATATATTATGATATGATTATGTTCGTACAAAAGTACCATTACCTTCTACAAATGCATGTATTAAAGAGAGTTTATGATACATGATTTACAAATTGTAAAATTAGCGTTTAATACCGGAGCGGGTTCCCTTTTGAATAATCATGCCCAACCTCCGTAAATAGGATCATGTTCACGGACAATTCATGCCCCTTGACCTTTAACCTTTCACCTCTGTCCCATTGAAATCCGATTTCCTATTTTCCAGTTGGTTAAAAACTCCGGCAAGTGTAAAGTCATTATGGCAATGTTAAGTAGGAATAACCGCAAAATAATAATACCTTTCTCATTCTGTGCACAACACAGACAGGACGAAATAAAATGCCATGCTCGATTTAACGTCAACAAAGGCGAAGAATTGAAATAATTATTTTTACACTATTGACTTCTACAATCTACCTCTCTCTCTCCCCCTCTCTCCCCCTCTTCCCTCTTTCTCTCTCTCTCTCTCCCTCTCCCCCTCTCTCTCTTTCTCTCTTATTCTGTCTCTATCGATATTAAAAGTGTAAAAGTTTGATGTAATTCTTAGATTGCCCAGATTTACTTGTGAATGGGAAAAATATTGTTTTTGTGATCGGAAAGTAAAGGTATTTGTTTGCCATTCATACATTTTAGATAAATAAATAAAAACAAGTAGGTGATCAAAAATAGAATTTGAAATAATTTCGTCCGATTAAACGTGTTGAATTACCCTTTTGTAGCCTATGCATTAATTTGACATAATGTTATTTGCAGGATTAATCCATTTTAAAATCCCCCTCACTCTCTTCCACTGTCTTTCCTTTCCTGTATAATTCTCCCGCTCATTTTCTCATCAGCTCTCTGTTTTTATCTCGTTAATTCTCTTTTCAATTCCATTTCTTCCCTTTTTACATATGACCATCATTTATTCTCATTTTACTGCCCCCCCCCCCCCCCTCCTCTCTCTCTCTTTCCGCCTCTCTTGATCTTGTCAAGCTTTACATTGTAAAAGTTTGATGTAGTTTTTTGATTGCCAAGATTTGCTTGTAAGTGAGACGAAACTTGTTTTTTTAATTGGAAAGTCTGGGCCTTGGTTGGCCATTTATAAATTTAAGATTCGTAATTAAAGAAAGGAAGAAAATAATACCAGGAGATTGGCTTATTCCAGCAACAAAAATTCGTGTGATAGAGAAATGTAATTTGAAGGCGAAAATGTGTCCTATTAGCCCTCTGTATAGTTATTATAGTATGTCTTTATTTATGTATGAATGTATGGAGTTTGCAGGAGTACTCGAACTCTTGAATCGTCTTCCTCTCTGTCTATCTCAATGTCTCTCATCAGCCCTCTATTTTTACCCCCTCTCTCTCTCTCACTCTCCCCCTTTTATATGATAAGTGTTCTATTAATAACATTTGTCTAATCTTCCTTTTTTCTTAATAAAACTATTTTAAAGTCACTTTTTGCTTCTGTTTCTCCTTGTCGATCTTTGTCACTGCGTATCTCCTCTCTGTTCTCTGTCTCTGTGTGTTACTCTCTTTCTTTCTCTTTCTCTCTCTTTCTCTCTCTCTCTCTCTCTCCCTCTCTTTCGTTTCATTCTCAACCTTCCACTCCGCCCATCTCGCATTATTTATACTCTACAATCACGGATATCCGATATACACTTGACTCTCGAGTGTCAATAATTAGCCTTCCCAACCACCGCGCTCAACCCCCATCAGCCGACCCTCTCGCTGGCCGGCTGGGGACGGGTAAACATCCCCGATCGCATCCGGTGCGCGCGGCTCCACTCCACGATGTAACGCTATCAGGGGTTGTTCCGCCGCGGCGCTATGGGTTCATGTTATACCACGGTTATACCGGGTTATTATGACTGAAAACGTCTCAACAGCTGGATAACGAGAGACTAACGATGTATTCTCCCTCGCTTCGTTTACAAATTTGAAGAACAATATTCCCTTGACGCGAGGGGAACTTGATAGTTCATCGTCATTGATGTCTGATTAAAGGAGAAGACGAAAGCGAAGTGACTTGATATCCACTACCCGTTCAGTCAACAACTATGTTTTCCATGCCCTTGTCAAACTTTGCACGATTTCGGCGAATCATGATTTCTCTATTTCTCCTCCTCTTCTGCCTTTTAAGCTGTCGCCCGCATTACATGATTGCATCGGAGAATGTGTATCTTTGTCGAGCTGACAGCTAAACTATCTTGTTTCCACAACCCTTTCATTCATAATTATCTATTATTTCCACTTTGCTTTGTTTATAATTATGTTTAATGCCCGGTTTATGTTTTAAGAGAGGGTAAAGGTAAAAAAAACGTTAGCATTGTTTTTATTTCATACACAAAATATACCCCTTTTTTTGGGGGGGGGGGGGGTTTATTATTAGAGTAAAACTTGTTGAAGTGATTGATTTTGAAGTGGAATAAACTCAGCTCACGCTTTCATTGTATCGTACGCACCTACCAGCTGTTTTATGTCAGGCAATTCATTTCCGATAAATTTCATTACCTGCACGATAATTCGTCTTATAATTTCGTGATTTGCACGATAATATATCTTTTAAAGGTAATTATTAACAAGATAATTCATTTCGTGATGCTTAATATTCGCGGTTGAAAGCCACGAAATATAATTGAAAAGAGAGAAAAACAACCAGAACAAAAAGTAAGAAAATGTATATCGTATGAAAAAGAAAAAAAAAGGGATGATAATTCTGAAGCATCTACGGACTAAAAAAGGGCAGGGGATATCTGGGCCCGGTCTTGTTACCAATAATAACAAGATACCATAACTTATTGTTATCAGCTACTGAAATCCTTACATATTTTGATTGGCTATGAGCAGATTTATAATATATGTTCCGCGCCTAGAAACAAAGTATTAGGCGCACTATAAATGTGAGCTATTATTATTATTATTTATTTATGGCACTTGTTATTGATAACATGTTTTATGGAACAGGGCCCAGAACAGAAAAGGATCTTTCGTCTGATCAATCAAAATCCTACCACTAGTAGTAGTTTTCATATGAAATTAGCCAATTCCGAACTTTTTAATTTGAACTCGTCAGGAGGAACTGAATAAAATATTGCCTAATTTCATGTATCATGTGGTGATAGTTTGATGGTAATCAATATTCTCTTCGATCAATAAGTTAGTAAATATTGGTGATGATAACAATTATAAACTGCTCCAAACGGTTGAAAATATATCAGAATTTCCTCTTACAACTTCAATTCAGATTATATTGTAAGAAAGAGGGTAAGAGTTGAATTAGTTGATTGCTTAGAGGAAATTGTATACGATATGAAAATAATGGTCATAAGTACAATAGATATGTCGAGATGGGGGTCGCCCAGGGACGCATAATAGTGAGACGAAGTAGATTAAAAAAATGGCGCCAAAATATTAAAAGCAGAAATCGTGTCGCCTGCCACCAGTTAAGATACACAGCTCATTAATTTGCTGCAAATGAATAATCTCTTTCTCTCTTCCTTTTCTCTCTTACTTTGAAATTGATATTTAATGTTTGTTTATTTGTATATGGCAGTAATTAAAAGACTTCGGTTTTTAATTAACACGTGAAGCATCGGTGGTTCAGTGGTAGAATTCTCGCCTGCCACGCGGGTGACCCGGGTTCGATTCCCGGCCGATGCAAGCTTTTTTTGGTGCGCCTTTGAATGATTGTAACAGCACTACAACTTACAGTACTTATTGAGTAAAGACACAATTTTAAAAATAACGCCATGAGAAAAAGAAATTACTCGAATTCCAACACTACGGTATATGGTATAAGTGATCGTAGGGCCTATATCGTGGAGATTCAGATTGAGGAACTTGATAATGATTGCTTCATTTCTATTTATCTCGTAATAAATTATTAATTATATTTATTTTATCGGGAACTGCCAACGTCAATTGTAATTTATATTTTAAATTTAGAACATACGAGTGACTATAAATACTTAAATATTTTAATCACAATTATTAGAAAAATATATTTGTTATCAATACGAATTAAAACACATGCAAGAGTACAGTCATGGCCTCGTTTCATATTAACTACATACCACATCCGCTTGAAGATGACCCCACCCCTCTATCCCATGGCACGTGGTTCCACCCCCATCTCGAACCCCCTCCACACCCCTTCTGTCTGGTTGGTATCGATCTGTTTCCAACCAAGGCCAAGTCCAAGATACAATCGGAGCCGGCCTCCCCAACCGTGAACTCTCGTTTCCGTTCTCGCCTTGATACGTGGGCGGTACGATTCCAATCAAAGTTTTCTCCCAAACCGACATATAAAATACGACCCCTAACATAAGCAGACGACCAAACAACACCAATTTTCGTTGTTAATGTTTCCCGCCACGACAAAAGCCCGTCCTTGGTCTAAGTGCAAGTCTTTTGTTGGTGATTCTCACGCAGCGTTGTAATCGTGACTTGTTGACGCCGCGAAGAGTGATTTAAATGTTGTTGTTTCCGTCCATGCAAATTTTGTTACAGCCCTACTTTCAGAAGAACCAATACTATTATTCATATGAATTTTATGGCCCAAATGACATTGATCAAAACGATATGTAAATTTTCGTTTGTTTTAACATGATTGCTGGCGTGGAATTCCTTTCATTAAACATTTATCGACATAAACAAATCTTCCCACTTAATGGGCACCATACTAAGGACTATATTTACTGTAATTTTGTATTGTGTCATGATTTTCCCAACATGCAATAACTCGAGATATTTTGAAAATCCATTGAGAATTCCAATGCATCACCAGTGGTGTACATAATGAGAGGGCAGGACTTTCGTAAACTACCGCGCGTAACCACGGCACTCACTCGCTCGCTCGCTGATACCCTTCGCGATGCATGAACACAATCGAATGCATGGGAAGCGTTGTGCAACAGCACAAGACGGTGCACAGCCAGTTAGCATCGATTCGTTAAATTGTTTGATTCATACAGGTGTTAATTACTTCATGCTTTGAGCTAGCAGACGACATCCAAATATGATTAGTAAAGACCCGTCTAGGCGCACACGCGCGTACGATGACGTAAATATTAGTCTTAGGGCTTGGTTGAGCAATCTTCAGAAATATGACGTCACTTGCTCGCCTCATTGTAAGCTTGGTCAGTTGTGCATTCTGTTTGTACGTAAACTAATGTACCACTTGACCTAACAACTTATTACCCATTACGAGAGACAATATCTACGTTGCTTATACTGACATTATGTCGCTGAATAATGATAACATTTTTGTTGATTTTAAGCCTGCTAAGTCACACTAAATTAAGCCCAATGCTTTTGATGTAGCCTCTGCTTGCAATAAAGTCATTTACAACTTCCATCGTTATTAGAAAAGAAGGAATTAGATGAATTTCTTCACATTTAAAGTGTTCGGTTTTTCAATAATAGGTATTATGCCTAAATTCTAAAGAGGTGATTTCATTTTCGTGACCCTTTTGTATAAATATTCGATGTTTATATCTTAAAGAGTATGGAAGCAATTTGGGTGTTTTCTTCAGAAAAGTATTAAAAGAAAGGGTTTCATAATGGAAATTGATTTATGACGATGCATACAGACTAACGCATATCATTTTCAAAATTTAAACTGTAAGATTCCTATATTAGGTCTCTCTGTCATTTGAAAAGTGAAACGTAGTTCATATCAATAATGATTTATTTTAGTCAGATTTATCAGATGGCAAAGTGTTTAACATGCTAAAAATACAGCCCTGATGAAAACAAAAACTGTTCCGAGGTGGACCACAATAATGGCGTGCGTCCCGATAACCAATCCCACTGTCCCATTAGAATGATTTTCAATGCAGGAATGATAAATTCAACGATCTATAACACTGATTATTTTTGCTATATAACGATGAAAGTATTGATTAGCCACAAGCTGAAGGTGTCATCAGTTTCTACATTTGATTTCATATGTCAATCAACATCTTTTCACAACAATGTCATCGATCTAATTATCAAAGATACCTTTTGGTAGATATAATTGTCATTTAAATCACGATGGTGTTTGTGAAACAATGAAGTGTTTTTTAAGTTGCTAAGTTTGATTACATATATCTGTTTCCCTCTCTACCACCTTGCTGTGTTGAAGATGAAAGGAATATAAAATGTTGTTGTGAGGAAACCTAATTAACACATTTAACCGTTAAAAGGAATGGACAACATTTATCATTAGAACACAAATACTTGAAATAATGGTTCAAATTTTCCCCATTATTTAGTAAGCGGAAACATTTTGTAGGATAATGGTGTTAAAGTAAATGTTTAATCGTCATGGCAGAAAGAAAACATAAACATATGCGGGCGACCTTGTGAGAAAAATCAATATTGTTCTAGTCAATATTGCGTTTTTAAATTGAATAAATACCGAGTATCATTTGATCCCTTTTGTTTTATCTTTTCATCAACCCCAACTAAAGGGCTTTATCGCTTTATCATTATCCATTATCAATATACAGCACGCAACGCGATACCCACATCATAGCCGTGGCGCCGCGTTATACCACTCTGGTACAGGAGATACCACGTGACAGTTGCGAAGGCGTGCACTGCGCACCGCCGCGTTTGCCTTACCGCACCATCGATGGGGTGCAACCTTGCATCACTAAAGTGGGATCTCGCGTTGAAAAGGCCCGTTTTTCCCGCTGGTTGGCCCTCTATAATCACCCCCTGCGATGGCTACCGGTCAAGGCCGAGGAGAGTCGGTGGGATGTAGCCAAGCAGTCAGCCGATACTGAGCTTTTTATTGATCAGAATGTTATTTATATGCCTTTGTTGTTATTTCTTGCACATTTTCAAGGTTTTGCATCAGTTTCTGTTTCTGAACTAGGCAATGAGGGCGCCATAAAAAAGTTCAAGTTCAAACTAGGCGTAGTTTAGATTGATCCATCAAAACACAAGCATTTGGACATTTTGTTTACAGTGAGGTACATCACATTTTATTCTGTTGTAGTTTGCCTAAAATAACGACATATTACTCTTTGTAACGTCACTGATGTATAATAATTATGCTCAAAAAGCAGATTCTTTAGATGAATATCATCTATTTGACCTAGGCCCTGTAACATGAACAATTACCATCAATCGTAAAAATCTATTGAATCTCTCATCTAGCTGCAATAATCTTACCGTGTTTTTCACCAATCTGCAAGATGAAATTAATCGCAAGTTACTAATCATCGCAAATTAACAATTATTCGAAGGAAATGTGTTCAATTTGGGGAATATACAATTAATTGTAATTTTTAGTATGACCATGAATACTGGGCTGAGAAACTTGGGAGGGTACTAAAATTATATATTTGCCTACAGACATAATGAACGATAAAGACTGATTTTGATAACTATATCAAACGTCAGGGGCGGATCTAGCTTTTTGCTAAGGGGGGGGTTTGACCAAAATAATGACGATGCGGAGCATCGTCCACGAGCCGCGAAGCGGCGAGCCGATTTTTTTTTGGGTGTTTATTTGAACCCCGTAAGTGATGTTTTCCTGGCATCTATTAACACAATGGAGACCATAAAAAGCAGTGCATGATAACGTCTTTTTAAATCAAGTAACAGTTAAATACACAGTTATATCCAGAGTTATCATGTGTTTGGTTAAGTTACCAGATGAGTTGAATATCTTCTCACAATATATGCACTTGGAAGGGTTTCTCTCCAGCGTGCGTTCTTTTTTCTTTTTCTTTTTCTTTTTTTCTTCTTTTTTTTTCCTTTTTTTTTTTTTTTTTTTTTTTTTTGGGCCGCCCAAGGGGGGGGTTTAAACCCCCTAAACCCCCCCCGTAGATCCGCGCCTGAACGTTGATCCTTTAAACGAAAAACAAGTCGCATGGTACTGGAATGGAATAGGAAATGGTATGCTCTGTCTCCGTGACCAAGTATGAGTAAGGATTAATGGGGCGTGACTTATGATATTTCCGACTCTTGTCAAACGCATTTCCTTTTAATAATCAGCAGCCCAATTGAAGTTATATGAAAGCCACATCCCTGCCCACAACGAGAGTATCACAATTCAAATCAGGACACAAATATTTCTCCAATGCATAATCAAAACGGTAGCACAAATCCAGGATTCCCCTTTTATTTTATTTCGGTCTAGCCCACATAATGTTGCATAGTTAAAATTGTTATATCACACAGTCATGTTTGCGTGTTAATCGGAAGAAATATAAAATTGATGAGGAAATCGTGTTTTTTTTAATAACCAGGGCATTCAGAAGTGTTTTTTTTGGTTATACTTTGCATTCTGAGAACCAAAACCAATCATTTCTGAATGTGTTCGATGACCTTGTGAGGAGGGTATTAAATAAATTCTCCGATAAATTGTCAGCGAGTTTCCAACTCGTTGCCTAAATCAGAAACCGAATGGAAAAGTAAACGAAATGGCAATACTAATGGAGTCCCACCTCACTGGCATAGCGTGACAATTATGTCAGGGGGTTATACATGTGAACAGAAGGGAGAGGGAGGAGAGAGAGAGAGAGAGAGAGAGAAAGGGGGGGGGGGGTGGCTACAAATTGAGTCCGAACAAACTGCACTGATATAGAGAGACAGTAATGACAGGGGATGTATTTTGAAACAGTAGGGAGAGTAAGGAGGAGAGGGAAAGGGAAATAGAGAGAGTGAGAGAAAGAAAGAGAGAGAGGAAGAGAGAGAGAGGAAGAGAGAGAGAGAGCAAGAGAATGACATATAGGTAGATGAGAAAGAGAGAGGGAGGGGTGAGGGGTAGACAAAAGTTGAATAAACGACTTGGTGTGCAGCGTGACCAATCACAAATACCGAAGCATCATATTCAGTTATGCATCTTTTTCGAAATGTCATATTCTCGATTGTTTAAGTGATTTAATAAGAGGCAGGAATCAATCTATGCTCGGTACAGATAGAACGTGAGGATCTGCCGAATAGAGATAGAAAAAAAAAAGAGATAGAGAGAGAGAGAGAGAGAAGAATAGCGATGGAAAATTACCCGGACAAAAATATGCAGGAATTGTTATTTCTTCCGTTCTTATTACTAGACACCTTTTAATTACAGTTGCTGATGATATGATACAATCATACCGCTTCCCCCTCTCTCTCTCTCTCTCTCTTTTTCTCTCTCTTTCCCTATTTATCTCTCTCTCTCCCTCTCTCTGTTTCTTAACAGACAGACAGATAAGTACCGTGACTATTGTAATTGTAACTTCGCGTGCTTATTTTCGTCCCCATTCTTTACAAACTTTTCCAGTGAAAAGAGCCGGAAAAAAGGCCTGAGCGAACTCGGGGTAACTGTACTTTTTGCCCCTTTCGTGCGACGGGGGAGTATGTTATTGTATCGAAAGAGAGAGAGAGAGAGAGAGAAAAAAAAAACTTTAATCACGGTTGTTGTTGTTCTTGTCGCAAAATTCGGCTGCAGATTCGCAGCGCATTGCATGTAAGAAGCATCGAATCGGCTCGATCGTTAACCCGAGAGTTGAGCGGTGCTCTTCCGTCGATGCCTGGTAATTGCAAGGGTGCGTGTAAAAAAGTATGCAATCTGTTCTCGGGCTATGGGAGTGCGATGGCGGGTTCTTATGCGTCTGTCTTCTGGTTTACTCCGGGAGAGATCCCGCAGCCAACTTGCTCTCTTCCCGATCTGAAAATAAATGAATGAAAGTTTTGAAGATTAAAATTGCAAACAAAATGCACCAAAAATTCTGAAAGTATTATTATTTTCTTTGTATTTTTATCATGTTTATCTGCATCTTTTTCAAAAAGAATTGGCAAAGTTATAACAAAAGAAAAAACAAAATTGAACACTCTCTTTATCCTTTAAAACTTTATATTTCGGAACATCTGTTTTTATTTTACATGTTTCATAAAATGTGATATAAAAATAGATATAATAAAACAAATATTGTTTATAATTCCTATTAATTCTGTAAATGCTGTATTTTCGTTTTCATTGGCATCCAAATGTTTAGTTTAGATAAAGATTGAACATATGAAATGTTCTGTTTTCTTAATGCTATATAGCGTACCATACTTTCCCCAATAACATTATATAACAAATTTTAAGGACAATGTCGTTTTGTTCTTAAAAGAACTTATTGAAAAGATTAACCCAAACATTACGTATATCGCCTGTGATGTGCCTTAATAAAATCATACTAAGTCAGATACTGATTAGACAATGACATACCATGTCAGGATAAAAGACATTCGTATTCTTTAGGTAATATAATTATTTTGTTTCCATCAACGACTTCAGTTACAAACGCAACTCATGAATGTTCATTTGTAATAACATACATTCATCCCAATATATATTTCTATTGACATCGAAGTATTCACTCATAGAATTGTAAGGGATGGACAATTATTAATAACTTCTGAAAACAAAACAATTTGAAGAGAAGAGTGGGGATTTGGTTTTTAAAAAAAAATCATTTTAAGCCTAGCAAACTAGATTTCTTTCTTCTTCAAAGAATACAAAAAAACATTCCTTTTTGTAATTTAAATTATCATTCATATCCCACATTCCCCTTCTTATTTTTATAAATATGTCTATCTTTTATTTCTTAGCTTTCTCCCCTCTCGATGATCGTTCATTTACCTCGCGGATGCGTTGTCTACCATTGTTTCAGCTCTATATCCTCATAAAGAATCTCGCCGACCTATATGGCCCAATATAAAAGCCTGCGTGTCTGTATGGTAAACCATTTATGTCATTATCTGCCCATTCTTCCCCTCGTAATTAGGTACCAAAACTCTGTATCAGATTCGCCCAGAGTTAACGCTTCTTTGCGTTTTTTTAATGAAAAGAAGCTTAATTAGTTGTCTGAGGCGCGTTTTGGGGTGTCTGATTTCGGCGCGGCATTTGGAGATCCCTTATGAGTTTTCCATATCGGGGGCGCCAAACGGAACCACTTTTACCCATTACGAAGAGGGGCGGGGAAGGGGGGGGGGGGGGGGGGGAGGTTGTGAGCCAACCGGTGAATAGGACGATCTTCATTTTTCTTTCAGTTGATTCATAGATTGCGTGCGTGAAATGAATAAAAAAAAGATAACAACTTTAACCAACATCCTTTTTAATAGCCGTACAATCTTAAATATCGATTCCGTTTTGTTCTTCTTTTTAATTGCGGTATAAATGTCGTAATGGTTGGAACCGCTTAGATCCTTTCATTAATTAATATTTGTTTTATTGGGGTGGGGGGGAAAATTTCACCCAAATATTATAATTTTGAGACTTTTAGTTATTCATTATATTTTGAATTCTCCTTATTTAAAAAAAAATGTCTAAGGCAGATTATGCAAAAACGTCAAAAATCTTTAATAAAAAAAGAATTTCTATATTGTTGATGTAATTATTTTACTTTCAATACAAATCTTGTCTTAATTTATACCACATGTATAAGGTTTCTTTCACGTATTAGCTCATGCAATTCTTTCTTGTTTTTATATCATCTATTTGAACAAGATTAACTGTTCCATAAAAATAGAGTTGTTATCATCACAGGTATCTAATTCTGATTTATACCAAAGAATTTATGTAGTCATCAATTTTTGAGGACGTACGTGAACTTTACATTTTTATGACACGCGTGACGGCAAAAGTGCGTTTACCTTCTAATTTTTAATAATAATTTTCGAATGATTTTGACGGATAATCGATAACTTTTTATTTGTATTTACATAAAGTTTACCTCAAAGTAGAAGATTGGGGTGAAAAGCTATAATCAATTACGAAAGTGTATCATACTTATATTCATAAACACAAAAATACCCTCAAAAGATTTACTGCTTTTACAACAGTTTATGCAATTCGTTACTAATAGCTTGAATTAATTTATTTGGAATCTATCAAATCTCCATGCAGCCCTTTTTTCTCTTTTAACAATCGTCATGCATGTAAAACAAACTAAAAATAAAACGATGAATTCTGATTGTTCCTTTTCGAGCTCATCTTTTGATCATGAAGATTGACAAGTTAATGATAGCATGTCCAAAAGAGAGATAAAAATAGTTTGAGATAGTTAGGAGCGTTTATGATTGACTCTATTCAGAATTGTTTAAAGCGGAAAGATTAATATAATTTCTCTTCCCAGCTTTTGTTTGGCTGACGGCCTTGAGTTAGTCCGCATATTTCTCCCTTCTGTTTCAGAAAATCACAATTGTCCTCATTTTTGTATAGAAGCAGGCTTCCTTTCGAGGGGGTTCCAACTGTTAATAGTTCGCACCGTTTGGGGTCGACTTATACACCCATCTCTCTCATTCTCTCCCTCTCTCTCTCGTTCCTTCTCCTCCCTCTATATTCCTCTCTCAAATCTCACTCTCTCGATCATTCCCTCTCTCCATCTGTATTCCCCAACTGTATTCCCTCTCTGATGTCTCTCCCCCTCTCTCTGTCTTTGCTTTACCTTTCTCCATCTTCTACTGTCCTCTCTGTTTCCCCCTCTCTCATCTCTTTCCCCTTCTCCTCCCTCCCTCCCTCCACCCCTTTCCCCTTCTCCCTCTCTCTCTCTTTCTTTCTCTTCTCCCTCTTCTCACTCTCTCCCCTCTCTCTCTATCTCATTCTCCCCATCTATCTCTACCTAGATTTACATGCTGTTGTTTCTTCTATACTTCTTTTCGACTGTACCCGTTTCCGGGCTAGAGCTTGTGCAGGTTCCGCCCCGCAGCTCTGGGTGAATACAAAGCAAAGGGCCGTGACGGCTATAAAGTCAGGGGCTCTTACAAAAGACCTGTCCTAACCACATACAGCAGTGGTTTTTATGGTAAACACAAATCGCGAATTCGGGGTCCCTTGCACTTTTTAACGCCTATAGCTCGCTACAACCAGCTACCCTCTGTACTCGAAATCTCTTGAAATATAGCAATTCTCTCTTTCCAGGCGCAACTCAAGAAACGCTTATCGTTTCGTTCACGTACGCCCTCACATTTCCCGTCGCATATGAAATTATGTAAGTCCTGTTTTTAGAAGGGGTCGGGGGGGGGGGGTGGAGCGGGGGGGGGGGGGGGGTAGGGGATGAAGAATCATTCAAAGAAATCATCATCATGCCAGAAGAGATGAGAGGAAAATTCTTTCTAGATCCCGTATTTTGAACTAGAGATTGACATAAATTAGGCTTAATTTACGGCCATGGTTGGCTAGCCCATAAGAGAGTGTCAAACAAGCTCGACTGATCAGCAAACAGAGCGTCGCTCCGGACTGCTTGTTCGTCAAACGCTTCTATTTGCATCTGTTCAGCATGATTTGAAATCCCAACCCCCTCCATTTTGCAATCTCTCATGACTTTTGTAACCGTCCCAAAATATACATCTTCCAATACATGTAACAAAGAGAAATGATCTATGATAATAAAACACACGAAGATAATTGTTTAACATATATCTTGACAATATTGAAGGTCATCGTTTGTCATTGTTTTGTTAACGCTTGAGACAAAAGCGAAACGGGCATTATCCGTTGAAAAGTTTCATATTAATGGACTATATTATTAATTCGACTTGGGAAATAGCTCTTTTAAGGACACCCATCAGCAGATTTTTGTAATCATTACTTAATTTCTTTTGAGTGTCATCATAATAAAGTGAGCAAAGGAATAGTCACCAAAGTTTTTGTTTGGATTTCTAACCTCAAGAAATCATGGAAGAATTTAACACGCAATTTCTTTTACCACAACAGTTTGGCACAAGGCGGCTAAGGAAAGGTAAGCAAAGTGATAACCTCATCGTAAACAAAGAAAAATGTGCGCCCGATGGGTACTTTTATCAAACATTTTTGTTTGAGCATTTTTATGATCAACGAATTTGAGCGAAGAAGTCTCAGTGTAATTGCTGGTCGAAAACCTAGGTTTTTTTAAAACCAAATCTACCCGATATTTTAAAAGTGCACTGTCTGAGTAAATTCTTCAATAACCCTATTTATGTCGTCATCTCTCACGTTCCTGTCATGACTGTAAACATGATGATGATGATGATGATTCACAGCATTTGTTTGGCGCCATATATCTGTTTCAACAAACATTTAAAGGTGCGAGCTCTACCAATACAGTTAGCATTTAAATGTCTGAAGGAAGATGTGAGTTTTTAGTGAAGCTTTGAAGTTGACTTAGACAAAAAATACATATACAAATATATATTTATAAATGTGACCCTCTCCTATTGATCAGTACAACCTTATTTTGTATTTATTTATTATTTTGAATAAAATACGTGCTGATTGTGAAAGGACCTATATTGAGGTAGTCTGATTTCAGTCGATATAATGTGATAATTAAAACTGGAAAATCATAATAATAAAGATTGTATGCATTAATATATTTCAAGGCAATCGGTTATGTTTATGTTCGCGAGAACAATTATGTTACTTCCTGCTGTGCAAAAATACAAAAGCATTTAATATTATGGGGGACAAGGACGATATTTGGGGGGAATTTCATTTAGAACCTGGAAATTTTACACTATACGGGGAGAGATGTAAGCCTCTCATGTTGCAAAAATCTGGTTATATGCCGATAGGGGCATGCTGTGTGTAAATATAAAAAATGACCAATTGTCAATATCTCGATATGAATTTGTTGAGTCAATGATTGAGTCGATAATCGATTGATGAACGAAATAAGTCAAAATGAATTATGAGAGAACAAAACATGCTATGATATTTCTTTTATTTTATTAGAAATATTAAAATGTTCAATGTGGACCACTTTCCATCTTTCAGATTGTTCCATCACGTTCGTAAAATTTATTTAAAAGAAAAATAAATCTTTCAAATTCGTTATGAATCACAAAAAGAAAAGCTAACAAACAAAACCGCTGAATTATTCACAAGATGTATTGTCACATTGGATAGTGGTACTTGTGGAGTATTCAACGTCTATCTATAGCAATTTGTGCATCCGTAATGATATAAACAGCTCAGTTAGGATCGCTAGTATAGAAATAGCATTTTCTTATTAAATATAGAGCACAGAAACTACTGTTTTATTTATACCCAAAGCTCTATACATTGTTACTAATAGCCCGGGACGGTACTTTGTCATCACTTGCTTGTTGCGATGGCAACTTTGCTATTCTCATTTCTCCCTCTGCCATGTAATAGTTGTTACATAATTCATGTGCAATTACACTCAACATCACCGCCAAATAGGAGATACAAAACGAATACCAGTTCACTCTTCCCTCTCCCCTTCCTGCTGTCATTCCTCTCTCTTATTATATCATGCTCTCTCTTCTCTCTTTTCTCTCTCTCATTTCCTTTTTCCGTTTTTCCTTCTCTCTTCCTCTCTCTTTATGAATCTCTCTATCTCATCTCTATCTCTCCCCATCTCTCTCTCTTTCTCTAATTTGTACTGGTTGGAATAGATTGGGATGCAGGGGGGAGATACAGAGAGAGACAGAGAGAGAGAGATAGAGAGAGAGAGAGAGATGGGGGGGGGGGGGACAGGGAAAGATACAGAGAAAAGGAGTCGAGAAAGAGAAAGGGGGAATATGAGAGAGTGAAAGAGAAGAGAAGAGAATAAGGAGAGAGAGAGAGAGAGAGAGAGAGATGAGAAGGGAGGAATATAGAACGTTAACGATGAGAGAGAAGTGGGGGTGGGGGAGGATGGGATGAGAAGTTAAATTAGAAAATGAGGAGGAGAAGAGGGAGGATACACAAGCTCATGTCATCTTGACAACATCACCTAAGAAAGAAGACCTGCTCCCTATAGGAGAACATCATCACCGGGCGACCGTTTCATAGCCGACATCCGTTGACAGCAGACGACAGAAATTTATGTCGAGGAGAGAAAACAGTGCGCGGGGCGAGTTGAGGGCAGTAGGTGTTTGCTCCTAGCTATTGCTAAAATATTGATCACAAAATTGGATTAAATTGTCCGGGGAAGACTTATCGCAAAATAGACAAAGTTGTCGGGACGTCAGCCAGCCAATGTATCTATAAATATTTAATCAATTAATTAGCAAATGAGCCGCGATCCACCCCGCTATTTCAGTGAGGCTATATTTTTTTTTACTGTCGTTTTTCAGCCAGTCAACCCGAGTATATATAGTCACCGTCACACAAGCTGATGAGCGACAAATTTGTCTTTATGTTTTATGGGACATTTTGCTTGTTGTGCATTCATAGTTTTAGAGGAAAAGGGGCCTGTATAACGACTGACCTGACATATATTTGAGTAGTAATCTATTTTATCGCTGAAATCAATGATGATTAAATTGGTTTTCTTTAGTAGTATATTAGGGATTTAAACGTTAATGAAATAGGATCAGGATGGCTTTTAAATTCCGTTTTAGTTAATGAGTCTTCTCTTTCTATAATTCACACGAAGTGAAGTGGAAAATTATCAGCGAATAGGAAAATGAACGCCCCCTTTTTTTCTCCAGAGGTGCCCATCAGGAATTAAAAATAGATATATTAGATGAAACAGTTACTTGAATGATAACTGTTTCCATATACCATACAGCAAGATTAAAGGTACTTTGTAATATGTTTTTGCTAATGGTTTGATAGAAACCTCAAAAAAGACATTTACAGACAAATTTGAAATTTCCCCTTAAATTGATTGGAAGTATGTTCACATAAAAAGAAGAAATACACAAGGAGTAAACTATCTTTTTTTTTTGTATAATTTTTCAAACCTTCTTTCACACTTTGAACTAGATAATGGAAAACACAACGACTTCAACTATGACTTAATATGAAATTGTGCCTTTAACATATGAAATATAACATGGAATAGTTATTGGTACGAAAGAAAAAAAGACATGCCAACATATTTCGATAATCCCGCTTCAGCTGATAAAATCAATTTATTCTCAAGGATAAATTAAAAAAAACAAGCTTTAAATATTACACTACATGTCAAAACTAAATGAAAAAATAAGATTCATCTAACGATTTAATTGTATAGGTGTTGTTGTCACTGTTATTCCATTTGTTGTTGTTCTGATAGTCGATGTTATTCCAAAGATGAAAACAGCGACGCGGAGAATCTTGATCACTTTATTTCGAACACTAAAAACTATGTGTTTTTTGGTGATCAAACTCGTTCATATTGGACTCTACGAAAACAAAATTACAGTTTCATTCTGGGCCATTGTTAGCCCTTTCTCCTCCAACATTTCCCCCCACAAAGGAGGTAATTTGTACTATTCTACAAACCTTGAAAAGCCCGGAGATAAATCAATGAAAACTGTCAAAACTGGGAGGGAAACAAACGCTTGGAACAAAAACGAAAATTGAGGGATGAAAAGAAAAGAAAAAGAAAAGATATAGACACACGGTGTTTATCCCACAACTGGATTTCAATTAAACGTTCACAAAGGTTTTTTTTTTAGGGAAATCAAAAGAAAAGTCAAGTTTTGTGATTGTAATAAGACCTGACAGCTTCTGTTGTCATTTATCAAACGCACAATGCCCTTTACTCTCGGTCTAATACGCTGACTTAGATTTATGAAATGTTCCTTTTTCAAACGCCACAAAAGGATTTATTTTTTCCCTTCACTACATTATAAAGTTTGTTGCGATTAGTTAGGAATACAGTTGACATGTTTTTAAGTAACAGAATAATTGCCTTATGTAAGGATAAACTATATAATTTTATAAAACGATATAAATATACACCAGTAGCCGATAAAGGCATTAATGTTTTGTTAATTTATATTTTATAAGCGTTTTTATGGGACGTCATGACATGATGTAGAAAATGACAATAAAATCCAAAGTTTTAAGGAAAACAATTAGAACGACATACGCCTATATCAGATAAATTCCATAATTTGTCTAGTTTGTTGAGTGTTTTTATAGAAGTTAACAAATAATACTTCAATATTGCTTCAAGAAAATTATTTAAGAGTGGGATGATAATGTAAGAGGTTCTGCTGCTAGAATGCATGGTTGTTACTTAAAAACAACTATTTATTTACACAAAGAAAATGTTTATTTTTCTGTTTTTGTTATACAAGTCACATGATACATTTTGCATCATGTGATCGAACCAGTGTATTTTGAAAGGTAACTATCAATTGAGTACATTTGATGCGATCTCTCTCTGTATTCCCTCTCTCCATTTCTCTTTCTTATTTGTACCGCTCCCCACCTCCCCCTCTCTCTCCCTCCCTCCCTCACATTCTCATAGTCTCTCTAA
This sequence comes from Strongylocentrotus droebachiensis, assembly GCA_035222895.1. NCBI lineage: Eukaryota > Metazoa > Echinodermata > Echinoidea > Camarodonta > Strongylocentrotidae > Strongylocentrotus > Strongylocentrotus droebachiensis. Next base: position 153,944 of record JAVYIG010002469.1, on the reverse strand, counting down.
CTCTCTCTTCTTTTTTCTGCCTCCCCTCTCTCTCACTCTCTCTTCCTCTCTCTCATACAAACTCTCAACACATTCTCTAAAATCTAACCAGCCTTTCAGAATTTGAACCTCCAATAAACTTTAGCTCATATAACATATCTTCTTCCATCCTCTCACAATCTCTCTTCTTTTGTTCTCTAGTAATATCTTTTCCACTATTTAACCCTATCTCTTCATTATTCTCCCCATTTTTATACTGTATTTCCCTCCCCATCTCTCTCTCTCTCTCTCCTTCTCTCTCTCTCTCTCTCTCTCTCTCGCTCTCTCTCTCTCTCTCTCTCTCTCTGAACATCCTTTCTATACCAGCTGCGCCCGTGTTCCACTAGGTCATCCCAACTCTTGTTGTTACCAATTTCCTCTTTGTCATCTGGAAATTATCTTTGTCTTTAGAATACCTAACAAAGACACTTTCCCAAAGCGGGATGAGAAATTCCTACCCTACATATTCATACTGCTCGGTCTTCAAATCATAAGGCTACTTGTATATCTGTAACACCTTTCGCTATGAACTTTTACTGCAGAAAAGAGGCCATGGAATTTTGCGAAGCTAATCGCAATGGTTTCTCCGTTCATCTAAACTATCTACACGATAAAAAAATAAAAATAAATACTGAGAAAATAGCTAGCATATGAACTAAAAACAGAGAGAGAGAGAGAGGAGGAATAAATGTGGATGATTTAGCAGTCAAGTCACAATTCCCCGACATACTTCCACCCATTTCGCTTGTCACCCGTTTACACGTAGCTCCGAGGCGTCCGATGATGGATAACACTGTCTTGCGTGAAACAGCAATCTCCTTCGGGCCTCAGCGAAATGATGTACATTTATATGCATTTTGTCTCTTCATAAAAAAGGCTTTATGTGGAAACAGAGGCAAAGAGAGAGAGAGAAAGAGAGAGAGAGAGAGAGAGAGAGAGTAAAATGAGAAAAAGAGAGAATAAGTGGGATGGAGGGAGAAAAAAACCAACTTTTCGTCGGGAGGAATTGGATTTCGACTACTGATGAACCATCTTTCGTGTCTTTTTTGACACTTCGCTGGAAGGCATACATGATAAAGACCGCGTATGAACGGTTGAAGTTAGCAGAAGGATTCCGTAGAGAATCCCATGTCATCCTTTGTATAATGCCGTTTTAGCTCTCCGACTTTCGAGCAATGGTCATTTATTTTCGGCGCTTGTGTGGCATTCGAAATGTAGGATTTCGAGGGAATCGGTTCAGTCTCAGACAAAAAGAATAATTAGTATTGAGTCACAATCATAACAATTCTGGCCTAATGTTTGCTTCTTCAAGTAGGTGAACCTAATTTTATCGTACTTCTACTAGTAATATTCCTGCTAAAGCTATCATATATGTGCCGTAGTTCTCTCATATCATTATCAATAGTTATCAAATTGATATTGATTATATATTAATCATGCAATGTAATTTTCACCTTTATATACCGGAAATGTACTGTATTAAAAAGAACTATATCGAAGTCACAGTAATGACTACGAATATGTATGTTTAAAAAGGGATATTGACATTAATAAAACAAAATAAATCAAGTTGTTAGCCTGTATATTTAAGATGAAATGCAGTATTAATTCAAAACACGTTAGTATCAAAACAAAAATAAATTTGAGTGAAGTTAGGCAACAGGACAGAAAAAAATACTAATTTGCTTTGATTTGCTAACAACATGCCCTTGAGATATTTTATTTCAATATTCACTGAAATCTATTTTCTGAGAATAAAAGAAATAAAAATATATGATCCGTGATAATAACAATCTGTAAATATATATGATTGATCAAATAAACATATTGGAAGCGATCTGTGTTTGTTTAGGTAGTGCCCTTATTCAAACACGAAGACGGTTGGTATCTCACTTCCCTACATGGATAATGATAAACACAAATCCAAACATGAAAGTAACTATCTTAATTCAACATTTAAACAAATTGATACAGTCGCATAAATTTCATAATTGAATAGATATAAATAATCACTGAAACAAGAAGGAGGAGCAGACGAAAAAAGGGCTCTCAAAGTTCAGCTATATCCCCCAAATCCCCTGTAATCGGATAAATATGTCAACAGATGGGCGCGAAAAAATATCCATAAATTTCGACTGGCTCGATCGTCTGTTCGAACAGCGAACGCTTTAACTCCCGTGCGGCAAAAAAATCTCGCATTTCTTTCTCTCCCTCTCTCCCTCGCTCATTTTCTGCTAAATCATGGAAATTAAGGAACAAAAGGAACGGACAGTCGGTGGCTTCAGATAGCTCATCGACAGGAAATTACCCTAACGGATTCGGAATAGAAACGACACATGTGATGAGACCACAACATGGCGAATATTATCTCTTGAATTTTAAGAAATGCTTTTATTTGCCCCTCATCATCACTATTGTTGGGTAATTTGGGGTGAAATCGCAACAGACGGACACACATCTGACTATCATTGCAATTATTCCCTTTTCCCTTTGATTCTCTGACTTGTTTGTAGCAAAGAGCAATTGTATATTATTGTCCGGTCGTAAGCCGCAAATAAGTTTGGCTACAAAGAATATTTTACGGAGAACAGATTTTTTGTCAATCATGAAAGGATTATTGAAATATGAATATATCGGTAATTCATGAACAATGTCTTGGACAAAATAATGTGAAAATGGTATTGAGTTGAAAGAAAGTCTTCCTTTTTCAGCATTACCAAGACAAATATAAATAATTTGGAAAAGAAATAAAAAAAAGGGAATGAGGAGAGGAAAAACAGCAACGAAGGACTGAGAAGACGAGAAAAGAAAACAGAAAGATAAAAGTTTATGAGCAAAACACGAAAAGTGGGGTTGGAATATAAACCAACTATAGGAGGGGGAATTAATGAGGATTAAGAGAAGAAGAAGTTAAAGAAGAAGAAGAAGAAGAAGAAGAAGAAGTTTAAGTAGAAGAAGAAAAAAAAGATTAAGGAGAAAAAGAAGTTGAGTAGGAAAACAAAAAGGAGAATTATAATAATGAGCATAATAAGAATAAGGCGGAAGCTGGAAGGAAGAAGAAAAGGTTTAAAAAAAGGTTATTGGGCCTTTGTTCTTTGATTGCAATGACTTTAGATAAACATCTAATGTTCGAAAGGGATACCAAACGCTAGGGACCCAATCCTCGATGTTTTTACGTACACGCCACCGGCATATCTGCATATCAATGAAAAGATCCATTTCATAAACCTTATAATTAAGTGAAGAAATTTGAAGTAAATTAGCTGTCACTAAAACATGAATGAACATAATCATTCATATCATGATTCTTGTGCTGGTCTATGTTGTCATTTTCCTATTGTAATAATACAGCAGGGAATCGCTTCATTACGTCGGCACTTTGCAATGCTCAAAGAGACAACATCTGAAAATGTGGCCGAATCGCTTGTCGGCTTTTCACAACGCTTAATAACCATTTACACCTTGTAATACTCGAAAGGAGATTGAATCAAGTTGCAAAGAGATATTAAAAATACATGCTGACTCCAAACGATCTCGCTTGTGTGAAATATATGAATGATTATCAATAACGTCTGTGTACTATATAACCGGCAGATAATATAGGCAATAGTAATTTCTATTAACACCTTATCATCATAATATTACTGCCTTGCATGGAGAAATGAGCAACGCATATCCAGATATTATCATGATTATAGATTGCTTTTTGTCCTGCAATCTTTTGTGTACTAGACAGTGACAATGAGAAGGGGAATCTTTACAATGGGAATTAGCATTTAGATACGGCTCTTTGAATTTTGAATAAATTACAGCGAAAGTCGAAAGCGGCGTTGTGTATAAAAATAGGAAAATGTATATATATGTACAGATAAGGTTTGGATGACAGGACGGCATGTACTGCGTGTTGCCTTTTATTATTATTAAAAAAGAGAAAAGTTGTAGCTGGTCAGGACGAAAAATCCTGAGATCTAGGCATATGATGGCCTTTTTTAGGGGTGTATGTACGTGTGTGTGTGTGTGTGTGGGGGAGGGGGGGGGGGGGGTTGAAATATACCCATCCACTATATATCTAACGCATAGTACATTTGTAGGTTATTATAAATGCATAATCTTATGGAAAGTTATTCATAATTCTACTCACTTTTCTTCTTCTCATTTATTTATTTGTATTTCCATATTTTCATTTTAATGTGACGATATATGCGTGTGTATGTGTGTTTGTGTGTGCGTGTTTAGAGGGGGGGGGGGGGTGGGTAGTAAGTGTTATTACATTGTAGTCATCGTCATTTTGAATATAGAAAGCTATTCGCTTACAAACAAAATAGAATCAAAGGAGAAATCAAGATTATTGATGTCTACTTCTTTTTACTTCCTCTTTTTAAGTGTAATTCCACCTTTCGACTCGAACTATCAAGTGAAACGATATATTCAATATCTTCAATATTTGTGTCTGTCTGCCCCTTCTCCGCCCCCCCCCCCCTCTCTCTCGAATCCTCATAATGACATTTGTGCATGTCAATTATATATCTTTTGTGTTCTTTCCTTTTATTACCGTTAATTTAAATAATCGCCCATCCTTTCTCACTCAGCGCTTTGATCCAATATATTTTTATGACACCCGTCCTCGTCTTTGTTTTAAAAATAAAATCTGGACCCTCTTTTTTCCCCATCGCTCATCTCTCATCGGGCACTGTCACAATGCATTAGGAGCCAGAAAAAATATGCATTGATAGCGAGCAATGTATAGTTGTGGAGCGCTAACCGCTGACTCAGCGGGATGGTGGTGGCACGCCGGGCCTGAGCCAGTGGCCGCGGATTCTATTACCACTCCGTACAAACACCGAGCGCTTGGAGACTTGATACGCATTTTGAAAGAGAGAGGAGAAGGAAAAAAAAAAAACGCGCGGACGGGCGTAAATGGATTTAACAGCCCGCGAACAACCTGTTTCGCTCTCGGTAACCCCACTCCGCAGCGTGTCTCCTCGTATCAAACTTGTACGTCGTTATAAGCCAATTATGCCACCATTAGCCACTCTTTATCCCTTTTCGTCCCCGTTATTTCTTTTTTTTTTGTCCCCCCTCACTTTCGGAGCATCTCTGTTGATTGATACCCCCTAGCCCAGGGCCTGAGTTGCTTTGTCAAGCGAGGAAACATAAGAAATACATATTTCGGACGACAGATACTTTTTACCAAGAAACAAAACGCGAATCAGAGCGATGACTTATCTCTCAAAAATAAACGATACACTCATCCACAGTCTCACTTATTTTTTCTCTCATATTTTTAGTCCTGGTGCTCTTTTTTGTAGGTTAGGTGATGAAAACAGTTATCATCTCTAGAATGGAGATGGGGAGAGAAATAGATGTCCCCATTGGGGTTTAAGCTGCTACATCTGTTCCGTATTAAGCATGGAATATATCCATGTATGGCGTTGATTAAAACCCGACCCAGCTTTCGCAAAATTGTGTAATAATTAGAGTTGTCATCGCCCAATGCGCTTACAGACTGGTGTAATACAAAGTCATGTACGTGGAAACGAAGTCGCCAAAAAAGTAATAATTACCTTTATGGCGTGGTGTGAAAATAAAAGAGCAAAGTGAGTTCGCTTTTTTAGCTCATTCATAATTCGCTTTGTCTTTTTTTCTCGAAAAAAGCATTCACTCTATACGTAAACTATATTGTCAGTATGTATTGTCACCTTTTGTATTTGTATATACTTTTAGTTTTTGTTGGAGTGGGGGGGGGGGGGGGGGAGGGGTTAATGTTTGTAGGACGAATTTGGTTGCAATACTTTCTTTTATTTAACTTTGGGACTATTGTTGTGTGATGTACAGACAATCAATATTAGTTATAAGAGTTATAGTCTGTCACTTTTCCCCAATATAATCGCGACATATGATACTGCAACAAATAGTCCCGAAAAAAAGTATTTGCTTGTAAAAATACTGATCATTATATGAATTTTGGCTATAGAAGTGTAATTTTAGCGCATAGACGATGGCTCAGTGGTAGAACAATGGTCTCGTAAAAATGAGGTCCCGGGTTCGAATTCACCAAGCCGGCGAACTGGTTACTTTTGGTAAGGCACGGATTCCCATTACCAAGTCCCTCGGAAAGGATTTAAAGCCGTCGGTCACCTGCTTACTCACCTTCAAGCATAACAACTGGCATAATTTTCTTAGCACTCGTAGGTATCTGAATCTGAATTTGAAAATAATACGGCTCAACGCTCCTTGAGGAGTAAAACGAGTCGGACTAGGTATAAATAAAATCAATCAATCAATCGATCAATCGAATGACAATGTTACATGTCGATAACTTAAGAATTCGACTTAAAACAACGAGTCCAGCCTCTCTATCATGAAACTTTAACTTGGATTTTTTCCTCTCTATTCAAAATTATCCCTAATCGTAATTGGTTGTGAATCGAATAATTACCAACGAACGTGCTCAAATCAACAACGTTATGCATTCAAAGAGCAAAATAATGAAACACGTATGTTTGAACATTGCCATGCGGAAATTAATGGTTGACTTGACAAAAATATGGTCTTTTCATACTACATGACATTATGTCTAACCAACGATGTCATGGATTGTTGTGGGTATATTTTCACATTTGCCTCATTAATTTTCAGGATTACTTCACGTTTAGCATGTAGCTATTTGTAGTTCATTACATATAGTTTGTAATCTATATAACTTTCTCTCTCCTCGCTCTCTCTGTCAGTCTCGCTCTCTCCTTCATCCTCTCTCCACATTTATTCCCCCTCTCTCTCTCTTTCTCCTATATATATCTCTCTTTATCTATTCCTCTCACTCTCTCCCCTTTCTTTCTCTCTTTATCTCCATATCATATTCTATCCCCTCTCTGTCTCACAGTCTGTCTGTCTGACTCTCTCTCTTTCATCCATCTGCCTGTGTCTCCCTTTGTCAGTGCTCTCATTTTCTTTGTCTAAGGCTAAAATACATACAAATCTCTATCATCATGATTATTTTCAGTCTCTCTCTCTCTCTCATCTTGTTTTCCGATCCTTGTCCCTGTTTTTCTCAATCGATAATTTTCATGTACCTCTTTCGATTAAACCTCGCATCTTTTTTTATCTGTATCTCTCCATACTCTTCAAAGTCCCGCTGAACTTTCATCCATTATTCCGGTTCCTATGTTTTCTTTCTCTCAACTTCTTGGCCCTGTCATCACCAACTGACATCAAACGAAAAACTTCTTTGCCGACCTTTGTATTTTGAAAAGACTACAATGTCTTTCACAAAATCACATTTTCCTACAGCAATCATCATTAGCCCTGAATATGCATTTGAACTGCAGATTCAACTTGCAGCAAGTTTGCTTGAATAAAAGCTATGATCTCTTTTCTTCGCTTATCCCATTTTGCTGTCTCTTTCTATCTGTCTGTCTGAGCCCTTCTCTCTCTCGCTCTCTCTTTCTTTCTCTCTATCTCTCTCACTCTCTCTCTCTCTCTCTCTCTCTCTCATTCTCTCCCTTTCTCACTTCCCCTATCCCATTTTCATTCTCCACAGCTTTTCCTCTGTCTCTCTTTCTTTTTTCTGTCTTTCTCTGTTTTTGCTTTCTTTCTATATCCCCCTCTCTCCCCAATCTCTCTGAATAAATATTCGCACATTCAAGTTACAAGTCTTGATGAATAAAAGCTATAATATCTTTTCTTTCCTCATCCATTAATTTATTTTTCTTCGTCTCTCTACCCCCCTCTCTCTCTCTGTCTCCCAACTCTATCTTTCTCTTACTCTCGGTTGAATCAAGCTATTCTCTTTACTCCCTCATCATGCCCATTTTCAATCTCTCTCCTTTCTCTGCGCTTTCTTTTTCTTTTTTCTCTCCCTCCCTTTTTTTTCTCACGCAACCTCTCTCTGTTCTTTCTTCCTCTCTATCTTTCTTTCTTTCTTTCTCCCTTTTCCCTTTACTCTTTCTCTTGCTATATATGTGCCCTATTATCTATTACTCTATATCTCTCTACCTGTACCTCAACTTTTCTATCTTCCCGCTCTTCCTCTCTCTCTTTCTCTCCCTCTAAACCCTCTCGCTGTCCAACACCACCTCGACCTGGCGAAATGGCATATCTTATTAGTCTCGAAATGCTGCATTTTTATAAATTACGCAGCGAGCAAGTCGCGTCTATTAGCTGAATATATTGGACGTAAAATATGAGTGTGGGAAGAACGGGGTTTACCAATTGCATCGAGGAAGGAGATGTACAAAATAAATAATTTTTTTCGAGCGAGTTCCGTTGGGGAGCCATTAGGCCGAGTCTTTAGGGGGCGATAAATCGAAACGTAATAAACCTCCGTTTTCTGGCCTTTTCCTTTTGCCAGTTACTATCTCCCTTTCTTTCTCGATCTCTCTTTCTCTCTCATTCTCCCAATCTCCTTCCGTTCATCATTTTATATTACCAATTTTGCCTCTTCCTCTATCCCTCTGTTTCTGTTCCCCTTGCTTTCTTTTGATTTTTCACCCCTTCTATCCCCTCTCTTTCTCTATCTCTCCCTCTATCTGTTTCTTGTTCTAAGAATCTAGGGTAAAGCCGTGTATTACCGTGCTGGCAATGGAGGCAGCGCCGTTTATTGATGGGCGGTCTGTTTGAAGTGCGAGCCAAAATGTATTTCATAAATAAACAACGACAAAAGGTATTTAGCCGCTAAAAATGACAATACTTTGGAGATACTAGGGCTCTTTGTAACTACCTCGAGGCACATTAAATCGGAAATTGGCGCATTCTTAACTTTTAGTGCATCGGGTGTTCGGCGCGTTGGTAAAATGCATCGGCCATTGTCCTTTTGAGCGATTCGGTAAAACACAGTCGCCACTCGACTTTCAGTAACCGGAATAAACAAAACGCTTACTCGAGAAACGCAGACTACAGGGTTTATGAACCATCCTCATTATCTTGTCCCGTATGAAAGAAAAGTGGGAACCACTGAGAATAGACCGAATTAAATTTGGTTCCGAATCCATGAAAATAGACCTATTACCTTTGATAAGATCACACGTTTTCTCGGCGGGATGCGTGTAGGAGGAAAATAATAAAATGAGGACACAGTTTTTAATGAATTGCTGTTTGAAACCGCACGAGTGTTTTGTGAAAGAAGCAACTTTATTATTCCCATCGTAAAAATAAACCCCGTCTTTTGTTAGTATCAAATATTTCCTCGACCCTAAACAGAAAGCAACGTTTACAATGACAATAATTATCGTAATTTCATAGGCCATTTATAGACTGTAAAGCAATGCAATGAGGCTAAATTGTTGCCGAGCTCCTCAGAGAAAAATAGAAATATGAAACGTCACTTGAAAGTGCAAGAGGCGGGTTGAACCCGGAGTTTTCTTTCTACCCCCGTCCGATTATCGTTCCCCCAGTCATTTCAATGCGAGTATTACCCATTAAATGTTCACGATGACTTTGCTTAACAGTGTAAGAACGGTTTTCAAATTGCCCTGATGTTTGTATAAATGTTTCTTGATCTCTGATTGTGGATTTCAATGCCTTCTCTATCTATCAATTTCGTTTACATGCCCATGTTGTCTTATCTCCCGTAAGCCAGACGTTCTTAACCGGGCATGTTTAGTTGAAAAGGATCATAGTGTGTGGTAATCCATCACAAATCCATGACCTATATATTTCGATTCCACTTCAGATGTCGAAATCGAATTCATTTTTCGACTTGATTAAAATCTTGTTGTCATCCTTGTACTACAAAAATACCTTTGAAATAAACTAAATGTTTATTTTAAATGACAGAAAAGTTTACTCGGAGGCGATTTTATTTCTACCATTGTAAGATCAATCCCTTTAAAATGAAAACACTTCTTGTCAAAGGGCAGCATTAATTCCGACTGTATTTTGTTCCAAGTTTAATTCCGAAAGGGAATTAATAAACTTAAATGGCAATTATGCTATAAAATATTTATTAAAGGCTATAAAGTAGTTGTGACGAATTTCCGACTCTTTTATGAGGTATAGAAATACTTCTTTCAAAAGACCGTGTGCATGAACTTGCGCTTTGTTGGTATGTTTGCTACCTTGTTTGTTTGTAATAGTTTCTTTCCTTCTGTTCGACTGGCTACCCTCCTTTTCGTTCATGCTTTTATTTGTTTGTGGGTGGTAATTTGTCTATTATATATATTTTATTAATGTATTTGTCAAGATACTGATCAGAACTTCATCTATGATTTTATCTTAGAAAACAGTTTGTAGTTTTCCTAATCATCTTATTATTTGAACTAAAGTACTCTGGCTATTATAATATACTTTACATTTGTTTTTATCTTGTCCACCTATCGAAAAGGGAAAAAATATTTGGTCTTAAAATTGTACAAAAACGTGAACGTAGTTTTAATAGAAATGAAGACGGGAAATGTTAGAAAAGAATGCACTAACAAGTGTGAATAAGCAGAAATATTTGAACATATAAAAAAAACATAATTATACACAATATATAATAATAAGTTGAAACATATAAAATGTCACAGAATAGCGACGTTATAGTCATGGTGGTGTAGATCTTTCGATTTAGACAATTTAACACGACGGTATTATTACATACCATCGGGTATGTCGGTTAATGATTATGGATTACCATAATAACATTAATTTATATCCATGTAAAAATACACACCGTTATTGGATCATTAATCGCTACTTGATATGAACGAACAATATTGGGTGTACTGCAGTATTTACATCATATAAACAAGTTAATACATAGAGCATAACCAGCTTTGCTGAGCTCTTTCCTTTTATGAACTTAAAAAGTAAAACATCTAGTTGTGATCAAATTCATCCTGCTTTTCTAAAATCATTCAGCCAACTTAAAAAAAAACTAATTAACAAAAGCATTCGAAACCCAATCACACAAGTGTCAGGATGTTGCTGTTTTTGGGGTATGATTTTCGAGACTTGCCATAGCTTTCTAAACCCAGTCGTTGATTACTCAACAGAGTACGTGAGTAGGATAAACATTGACGACTGCTCAGAACCAGAAGGATGTAAGCTTATATCATTCAATCCAGAGTTGAAACCCTTGTAGCTCTCATCATTTGACCATGCATCGCGATGTTAACGATTAATAGCCAAAAATCGTGACGAGCATTACGACGAGGTAACTGATATACAAGTACATCGTTTGTATAGTAGGTCTGCAAACGATTAAGGAAACACAATCATTGCAAATCATTTTAATGTACATGTATTACATTTCCCTCTACCCATTTCATGTAAGGAGAGAGCAGAGATAATAGCGGTGAACATGCAAGCGAATGAATTAAGAAGAGAATATATACTCCATTTCCCCCTGCATAAAATGTTGTATATATATAGCATATTATAGTTTCTCTAAAGATCTCGAAAGATGACCTTTTCATTGTTTGATTTAAATATTTTCTGATAACAAATCAGAAATCATGTTTAATCAGGTTGGTATGCATATATGGGACCCGTAGGCCTAGGCATCATCCGAGGGACTGCGTTAGTGAAGTGTGCTGTCGGTTTCAATAGTAGTCACAATAACTGGCAATGACTGATAAATTATCGTAATTTGAAGCTACTTTTCAACTTTTGAAAATACACATTAAAAAGGTTAGATTTAAGATTATGATGGTAACAATTAGTTTCTTCTTTCAAAGTTTCGATTATGTTGTATCACACACTTTATGCCATTTTCAGAGACAGTGCATCTATTTTTACATATTCCCGTGCATTTTCAAAAGGTGCAATAATACCTTTAAACATGCAAAACTTTGTTTCTTTAAAGGTACTATGTCCCATTTGCAGGCCAAACAAATGAAAAGGTTAAATTCCAACGGCATTTGAAAGACAATACTAATTTAGAACTTCCCTAAAAAAAGGGGGGCTTGAAAATGTATTTAAGTGGGAAAATAACGACTATTAGTTGTCGAATGGACTTAGGAGCTATAGAGCCAATAAGTAACAGTCTGAATTTTCAGACCATTTTACCGAATAGTCGTACGTTTATGCTGAGCAAAGATTCAATCAGTTTAATTTTGGCCATTACAAGAAGTAGGTTATTGATGTAGACAAATACACATGTACTCTTTACAGCTCAGTTTATGTATGTTATTACCAAAGATGAAAAAAGACCTGTCAGTCACTCATTAAGTGTCTGACAGCGAAGTCTAGCAAGTAAACGGGTTTCCTTGCATAATTTGAATATTAGGACACTGCTAACGTTTAAATTTTACAGATAGGACATACATGACATATTCATAATTCCTGCAAAGTTCTACAGAATTTGATGTTGCCTGCAAAAGGGACATAGTACCTTTAATATCTTTTTGAAACAGATGTATAGAGTGCGAGTGGGAGTTTAATTAATGATTAGGAATTGAAACGTAACGCAATTTAGATAACTTGTTGGCATGGTTCACCGTTTTTCAGGTTAATACATTGAAAAAGGTCCTTTGTATCAAGAACAAAAGAACCAAATTTTTGACAATATCCATTGCTGTCATTTCCATGCTGTTTGCTTTCGTTTTAGAACACCCAATTGTTGCAAGGACAAGTTTTTGTTTATACTTCTCTTGAATAAATACGTTTCTATAACCATACAAATGGGACTCTCATCAACATAGATTCAGATTGTGAAGAGTTAATCGGGCTGAAATTTGAATGTAAAAAATAACTAGAAAATTGGGCCTTATCAAAACAAAGTTGAGTGTTTTATTGTATTTATGACGCCTATTGTAAAATGGTGACTTTTGTAATGCTTCACCTTGTACGTATATGGGTCGTGAGGAAAAATTGATAATGACACACTGAAATAAAATACAAACTAACAATTATTTGCAATGATACAGACCAAATGTCTAGCGTGTTTAAGAGAGACACTTTAATCACGTGATTGCAATATAAAAGAACAAAGTTAGAAAAGTTTCTAATGTAGTACATACAAGTACGATTTTTGGAATTTATCAATGTGATAACAATTACTAAATCTCTCTGGACACACATGCAACTTACATCACTGCATACATAATATGTATGCAGTGATACCCATATATTATATGGGTATTGTGGACTACACACAGATGTGGAATATAAGTTTTGTTCAAACGTCTCAGATATTTCGTGTCATTAAATGAATATGAGGGCGTTTGAAGAAGATTTGTGTTGTTTCAGGGACATTGATTGTGATGTCCTAATATCACACAAAATGAAAAGATTAAGAGAGCTCACAAATTATTCTTCACCTCAATACCAGAGCTCAAAGTTTCCTTGATGATGAGCATTGGGTCTGACCACGTCTGTTTCATCATCTCTTTCTCATCAAATACATCCCATTTATACCCAGTGTCCAATATGCTCCGGTTTGACGTGAAGATAAGGACGTAAAATTAGGGGAAATTAGGAGGAAAATGAGGTACATTGATATGACATATCTTGGCATGTGTTTATCTCATCTTGAGTATGTCCTGAATGAAAACTTAATTACTCTTTTGTTGACGTGAAGCAGGGCTGCATTTGATGCTGATTGGGATAGAAGTTGTCTGATAGCGTCTTCGGATCCCGCTAATTCGTTTCGCTGACTCTGCAGCTGTCATGGCAGCTCACCGGCAGCGTTCGGGACAAGGAGACGCCACTCGGATGCAGCGAAATCAAAAGGACGAGCGCTTTAACTTTTACATTTTCGCTGCGGCGCAACTCTGTTCACATTGCCATTTTTCATAGTGGTATGACACGGTGAAGCAGCAAATTGGTGAGGGAAGGATGGAAAAGTATCGTGTAGGGAATATGGTGAATAAAACCACGGTGAGCCTCGCGAGGCGCTTTGCTCCTCGGAATGGGCTAATAACTCAAGTTGCGTTCAACCCCGACACGTCTTTATGTTATTAACAAACATATAGCGGGCTTTGTAGATTTGGAAATAAATCAAAATCTATCCCATCTTTGTTTTCTTTAGAGAGTTTCTAGAGATTCTGTACAAATAACTTTCAGATTGTCTAATTATACAGTGGAGGTGGGTATAGGATAGACTAACAAAATAGGCCAATTGATACTAACATGAAAACAGGAAAGGTTGATATTAATATCTCCATCTCGAATACATTTCCTATATTTTCAATATCATCATCTGATCATCATGGATATAACATTTTAATTATTTTATACTTTAAATTTTTAACTCTGTATTCCAATGCTGATGTAAAAAAAGAGAAATAGAGAGAGAGAGAGAGAGAGAGAAAGAGAGAGAGGGGGGGGGGGCATAGATAGACAAATTGAGCACAGACAGAGCCATTGAAATTACTTTATTTTGATGTCAATAATACATTGGCTTCTGATGTCAATAGTTTAACCCCTTTCCAGTATTTCTTTTCATCAATACTCATTAATTAAGATACGGCCTATTTTTTAAGATAATTCAAGATTCAAATTAGCAAAAGGTCCATCTCCCCCTTTTTCTATCCCCCTCTCTCTCTACCCCCTCTCTCTCCTTCTTGCCCTCCCGTCTAATAAGACAACCTGATCTGTTTCGACGGCTAGCACGGAGAGAGAAAGTATCGTGTTATGCGAGACTCCCCGTGGGACGCATGAGAATCATATTATCTCGTTATTATCTCCTACTTGGATGTCTCCTTTCCTTCCACGTTACCATACTCACAAACATACGTGTCTCAAAGACTGGGTTTGGGAGACGCCAAAATCACCACATCCTATACGCGCCTTCAATGGCATGCAATAACGTCCACAATGATCGAACCCACCACAATCAATGATCAAAGCAATCAATCTATAAAAGATTTTTTTTTTATCAATCCTGTAACATTTGATATTTTGGTAATCAATCCAAGAGGACATCTTTGTTTGATCGGATACAGTGTTGACCAAAGTGGGTCCTCAGGCGGGTCCGTCACAAGTTTTTTTTTTAAACGCCGTTTTCCTTGTATTTCTATGCAACTTTGAATTGAATTGAATAGCTGATTTATTCGCTCTATTTTGTTTTAGTTTAAGGTGACCACATTTTGGTTTACCTTTGTAGTAAGTTGCACAAAAACTTCATACTTTGGTATATATTGGTATGCTTATTTACAGGTGAGAAGATGCACATGTCACGTGTCTGTTGAAACCAAAATTAGTCCTTCGAATTTTATTTTTTCTTCTTTCCTCTCTCTCTATAATTTTATATATCTCCCACCTCTTTTCGTCATCATTTTTGTCGTAACTCCATTTGACACTTTTCACTAACATTTATGCATTCTATAAAAATTATACTGAAATCAAAATTCGAATTCTTCCCTTTTTTTAATTATTTTTGTTATCCACTCCTTTTCTTTTTATTTTATTTATTTATTTATTTCTAATCTTTTGACAGGGTAGCCCATTCACCAACAAGTAGTGGTCTTCCATGGGGCCCTGAATGAACATATTTACATCGTTTATAACATTTATACAGAACAGTTACAAAAATAATACTCGTTTGCAAAATAAACATATATCATTAACCTAGTAAACAGTAATGTCAATAGGAAAATATTAATTAAGTCGCAATTATGTGAATAAGTCATGTAAATATTACAGAACATGCACGTATTGTATGTTCGGCTGAGCCAATCACAAATTACAACTATGTTTAAACAATCTCTTAAATGAATTGACAGAGGAAGCCGTTCTCAATGAATTATCTAGCTTATTCCATTCAAATATGGAAGAAACAATTGGGCTACACTTATAACAATCAGTGTGAAATCTAGGCACACGTAAACATCCACTGTCTATTTGCCTTGTATGATGCTCATGTACATCATTAGGATTGATTAAGCCTACCTGAAGGTAAGAAGGTGCTAAGTTATGAACGCATTTATATATCATCATAACGCGACTTAACTCAAACCGCTTGTCTAGTGTCATCCATTTAAGACTTGTGAACAAATCAGCCGACGGTGTGTCATATGTCTTGTTCAATATTATTCTTGCGGCCCTCTTTTGAATTTTTTTCCCTTTCTCTTTCACTTCAGATCAGTGCTATCTTGCCATTGTCCATCTAAAACAATTCTTTGCATTTCTCTTATTTTATTTTGTTGATTAATTTCATTGTTTATCTCCTTGCTTTGGATGCCATTGATAGCACAATTTTTTTTTTCTTCAATTGTCTATAATCTTGGCACTTTTCTACCAATCTTTGTCTCAATTCTCATCCTCTCTCACATCATCGTGCACTTTCACCACAAGAGGATGATCCATTACACAAAACCAAACATTCTTCAATTCAATTCTCTCTGTTTCTTTCTCGCTCATCCCCCAGCTTATCTCCTCTTAACGAACAAAAATCCTCAAAAACCCGCACGAAATCCCCGGATTTGTCTTTTCTCCATCGCGCGGGGGATGGCATACACCCCGCAACTCCCCAAAGGCCCCCGCCGGTGTCTCCTCTTACCCCCCATGCGAGGGGGCCGTAGGAGCCCGGCTAATGCCCCGATCATATGACGTACTGGGAGTATTATTTTGATACGTCGCGCCGTGAAACAGCTCCAGCAAAAAAGGTAATTAAGACGGCCTTCTGTTTTGCTCATTACTGGGGCTTTTTAGCCGGATCTCCCTGAAAAAGGGATAGAGACAGAAAGAAAAGGAACAAAATAAACTTTCTGAAACCGCGGACTGGAGGCTGAAGGAGATTTTTAGAATGAAATAGACGCCATTCGATGTGACACATCATCGTTTGGTCTCAGAAGGGATACGACTCGTTCTAGCTGATGCCACCTGTTTAAATCCATCACGGTTTAATAGCCCATTAATCCATTCGGAACACGACAGACTAAGGAAATTATGGTTAAGATTCGCTCATCAAAGCGAGGGGATCTCATTATACGTCATTTTATTATTTTGTATTGCCTCTAAAAGTTGGATTTCATATACAAATAAAATATACAAACATATACAAAACAATGGTTCTGTTAAATGCATTTTGCTGTCGATTTCTTGGAAGAAATTCTACATCTTCCTTAGATTTTAATATTGTTTTTCCCAAATTCTATTATAAATTTGAGTATTTTTTACATTTCGTTGTCCGAAGTTTCTCTTTTAAGGGCATATTTAGGAATCTCTCTTTCCTTTAAGCCCTGGATATTGCAACATGAAATATGTAGAGACGAACTAAGAGAGAAACAAAAATGTAAGATGTACACATGCACGACATCAATTATTTAAGATCTGTTCGATCAGTTCTTAGTTCATTTTTGTTCCATCTAGATTGGGAACATGGTTTCTTCTGCAGATTTGTTTAAACTAATTGTATCAGTCTAACTTTAAGTATACTATGGAGATCTAGGATGTTAGCGGGGCATTGCTGGAAGGAGGGGGGGGGGTTCATGATTGCATTCTGTAGTCTACTCGAGAGCTTCTACTGTAATGCAGCCACATTGTTATCACCCCTCATTATGCAATCATTTCTCTTCATAAAAATTGCTGTCACAACAACAACTTTTACGAGATAAATAAAAAGTTAAATGCTTTTTTTTTCCAGCGCAATAAGGATTGCTTTAACCTTTGATTCGTTCCCACCATTCGCTCCTTTCTGAAACAATTTAACTTGACTTTTTGATGAAAAGGGTTCAAGGTCTCATGCAAGCCGCCATTAATACGGATCAAAAGCAGAATACAAAACAACGGAAATAATCTTTACCCATCCATAGCGGAAGGTTCATTTTTTTTTGGTCAGATGTATAGTGGTTACTTTAACCATCAGAGATAGCGGTTGGGGGATGGGGTGAGGTGGGGGTTAGCTGAGAGGGGGTAAGGAACAATTGGTCTGGTAATCATCGATTAGTATTTGTGGATGCTTTGATAATATATAGGCCTGCGTTTGCCAGCAGCGGTGTGTGACTTGGACTTGTTTGTTTTCTATTCTTTTAACGCGTGCGGCCACTTTTTAGATTACTCGTGGTGACTTTTGGAACAAATAGATATTAATTTGGGAAAAATAGGGAGATATCAAGGCTATATGTCGGTCACTAATATTTCCTTTAGTTGATTCAAAAGTCTTGTTTGTTTATTTGTTTTGTCATTAAGCAACCGGTTTGACCATTTCCTTTCGTGGTGTTATCTGCACATGTCTGTTTGTTTGAACGTTTTTTTTTTTAAATCAACTGCTTTCATTTATTCAACTCAGCCACAATCCACATAATATTTCAGAAACATATTCGAACCCGTTTGATACGGCATATTAATATTCAATCTACTAAAACATGGTATTTGATTCGATAATTTCAAATGGGTTTAACGATGTCAGTCGACTGGAGAAGTTAAATATCACTTAAGTCGTCATGTTAATTGAAGCTTACTTTAAAAAAGCGTTCATTCTACAAAGACATGTTTTCAGAAACCGTTGATTACGTGTCACGATGATGATTTAAATACCTTCTTTGGCATGACCTTTGAACTTATCCAGAGACATCTTTATTTCAAAGAATAAAATACAAAGGAATACGAAGAATTCACTTTATTAAAACAAAAAGCCAGTCGAGCAGCATATCAATCCTTTATTATGCTCCCATTGGCATCCAATTAATGCAGTTTAATTACGGGCCACCGCTGGTTCATGGTCACGTGATCACCACCCAAATCAATGCGTCCTTTATTTCGAAGAACCTTTACTTCATTGAGTATATGATAACTGTGAACGAATTCAAGCTATCGTTAAATATTTATGTGTCATCCGTGACGAACACATTAGCTGCGATAACCTTGTTGGGAAATTGAACTTTAAAGCAGTATGATTTAAAGGAATGAAATGGATTTAAGTTTTTGCATCGTGAAATTTAACATACAAAGATTAGGGTTGGGAGAATATTATGATGTGACTTGTGTAAATTGGGCATTTCCCATTTCCATTAACTTACGATCATCGTATATTTGTGAATGATAATTCATTCGGTTTATGTCGGTCAAGTTTATCCAATATTGCGATCGTTCTTATTTTCAATACTTTACAAATCTATAATGCAATAAACCTTTTTTCAAATTGATTTTAAAATGTATTGAATCTATGTTTTGAATCTAAAATCAGATAGGTCTATGGTTTTCACGAGGTGAAAAGTAACACGGTCGATGGATTTTCAACTGTAATTTTTTTTGTTTTTGTTATTCTTGGCAATTCTTTCCTTCATTTATTATTGATTTTTTTAAATGGGATCTCCTGTAAGCATAAATATAATCGGTTTAGGTTGCATCAAATAAATAAAATTCATATTTTGAAATCGCAATATCATTTTGGGGGCTATATGCAAGACGTCTTGATCATGCATAAGAAAACCCTACATGTCTGCGAGATCGTTTTTCTAGTTCTTTAGCCACCAGTGAGACAGTGCAGAGGAGAAAAAAAGAAGAAGAAGGAGACACATTTTCTGCTCTGTTATTACCGACCCACGTCGTAACGCCAATATTACACCATCCACTGGCTGTGAAAAAGGGAATGTTATTACCATCTTCCATCTTCTAAGATGACGAAACCATAACAGTAGCCAGAATTAGACTCCAGACTTAATTCATCATGTACGTGGTGCATATTGCCTGGGCTCCATTAAAGGGGAAGGGATATGTGCATTGAATGTTAGATGGATGAAACTCGAACTTTATATACTCATCTATTTATGTGTATGTCAAAAAACACATACTGAGTTGCCTATTCAGTCCTTAAAACAAGTAATGGTTGTTTATTACAGCCCTGTAGATACAAATGATAGTTCATTATTATAATTCAATCTATGAATTTGTTTATGCCTGGTTTGTATTCAGAAAAAATAGCCATTCAAAAGATAAA
The DNA here is from genome assembly GCA_035222895.1 of Strongylocentrotus droebachiensis. Lineage (NCBI taxonomy): Eukaryota > Metazoa > Echinodermata > Echinoidea > Camarodonta > Strongylocentrotidae > Strongylocentrotus > Strongylocentrotus droebachiensis. Next base: position 134,122 of record JAVYIG010002469.1, on the reverse strand, counting down.
TTTTGATGCACTTCCGACATTTGAAATCAGAATTTTTTTAATTTAAAGTTTTCATACATTATTTGTTTTTATTCATCGGCAAGTACTAAAGTACATCGAACATGCCAATGAAACGTTTTTGTTGTTAAATTATCCATCGTTCGTCCTCTGTGTGTCTTTGTAATTTAGATTTTACGGATGCAAAAGGCCAAATATAGCCAAACGATACATACAATTCCCCGTGATCAAATCTCTGCCTGTTATTGTTACATCCCTCTGTCTCTTATACGTACGCATTCGAATTTTAAGTTTCTCGTCACGGGGATTTTGGAGAAGCTGTGAAGAACCATCATTAATTCACCTCTTGCATTATCTTTACACGCAAGGATTCGTTAATGACATCATGTATCTTATGAATATTTCCTCCAACCTGCTCAGACGATGGCAGTTCTCGTTTGGCATTCGCGCGTGTGAGATGTTGAAAGATTCAAAGGGTAAAAGATCCTCTTTAATCCGGGTCCTCACAGAGGAGGGGATCGCATCACTTTCTCCTCTCCATCACCTCACCCTAGCATTGTCTCTCTCCTCTGTTTTTAGTCTTCATGTCTTTCCCTCCTTTCTAATATCTCTGTCTCTCTTTTCACATGGATTTTGTTCCTTCCCATCATAATCCTACCTCTCTTTCATCTGATTTTCTCTCCTATATCTTTCGTTTTGCCGTCTATCATTTGAATTTTCTCTTTCTCTCTGCGTTCCTCCTTCTCATATATATAATTTCTTCCTTCATCTTTTATTTCTCTACAACGCTTTGTGTGTGTGTGTCTCTCTCTCTCTTTCTATCCCGTCGTACTTTTTGCTGTCTACCCTCTCCCCTTTCACAATCGCTTTATATCTTCCTTCGTAGTTCTCTTTCTCTCCCTTCCTCTTCATTTATCATTCTCCGTCTTCTATCTTTCTCTCTTCCTTCTCTCATCTCCTACATCTTTCCCCTCCTTCCGTCAGTTTCTTGTTCATGCTCTCTAGCTTTCTCTCACTCTTGCTTTGTCATTCCAACCCTCTTGTCCATTCTCTCTCTTTCTTATCGCTTTGGCGCGCTCAAGATTGTTTTCTCGTATCTGAGGGTCACCGAGGGATGGTCGTGAGGTGCGAATTTCGATGCCTCGCCAGGCGTGGGGAACATTTTCGCGCTTAGCGGTTCGTGTCCTCCGCGCAACGCGCAGCCCCCTTTTCCCTTACAGGGTTCGGCCGGTCCACGCATGACGGGGGTGTTCCCTCGGCAAAGCGCGCCCTGTGACACTGCAATATTCATACGCGACGCCGTGTATAATGCATGCCAAGGACATTTTGTGCAGTGTCGGAGGTGGAGCCTGATGGTGACGATGGCGTCCTACTGAGAGCAAGCCGCCCCCTAAACCCTGAACTTCTTATGTCCCCCATTTTGTTTCTCGTCACACTCGCCAAGGGCTCAAGTTATCGCTAAAGTTCATCCCCCTCAATCAACATTCTATCTGATGTAGCCGTATGTTTGTCAACCCACTTCGGTGTCCGTTTAAATCGGCGGACAAGTTTGACGCCATTTTGTCCACGAGCCGTTGAACAGTGTTAAGCCGTCCCTTTCTAACGAGAAATAGTGAAACAGAAATCTGTATGCTTTACACAACATAGGGATAATTTATAATTTGGATACTAATTTATTAATGATCCATGGTTTCATTACTTATGAGCCTTTCCCTTCTCTTTCCATTGAATCTTTCTATCTTTCTATCGCATCCTCTGTCATCACGCTCATTTCCCTCTTTTCCACATCTTACACTAAATCTCATTCATTAATATTCAAATTCTCATCAAAATTGCATATCTGTTTTCATTACAATTTTTTATTCTATTCATCACTAATTATCAAGTTACCAAACAATTCATACTGAACTTCAGGTTTTACTATCATCAATTTAAAAATTCAACTAATAGTCCCACTCAAAGTCATCGGCGTACCGTGGCGACGATCTTATACGATGACCCCATCCTATCAATATTATTCAGTCTTGCGTACATGTACACGTATTCCAAATGTGAACCCCCTGTCCTGTTACTTTTAGCACCTCCCCTGCTCCCCTTTTACCCGCTCGGCAAGCGTAACAGAGCAGGGCATATCTTTACAAGCCGACTTCCAGAACAACACGGTTTGCCCATGCATCTTTCAAGTGAAACGGGCCCCCCGAATCAATGTTATTCGTGGTTGACGGCTTACGATGCTAATGAGTAGAGTCGTCCCCGTGATGTGGCTATAGAGGGGTTCTGTCTACTCGTTCTCCGTGCGGAGTTTTTCATTATCAGATTCACTTAAACCTGCACAAACGAGATGAAGAGATGGAGAGCTTAATCAGCTTTAAAACGCTCATGCCTTTCTTAAAAAATATTATCACAAACTAAATGAATAAATAAAGAAATCGAGTTTTGCGGCATTGAGTAAAAATCATGAGTTCGAATTTAAATATTGATCATTTCTTAATGATTGGCTATGATTAGAATCTGATTATTAAGAGTCTATGCATTCATAGTTGTTTATAAGTCATTGACGTAGCAAAGGTTCAGTCACATGGGGAGGGTGGCACATCAGAAATATTAAATGGATACAGTGGAACAGAAAACGGCCAAGGTGTGCAAGGAGGGTGTTGAAAGGGGTAGATAATATATATCTTCTTTTCGCATAGCCTTTTCCCTCTCCCCTGTCTTCACTCCTTCTCTTTCTTTCTTTCCCCGTTTCATTTTTTGGCTATCAGATGGTGGAGGGAGGGGGTGGAACCCCGTAGTCATGCCTCTGTTTTAAGTCTCATAATTACAACGGAAGTTGAAAATAAAGAAGTGTACAAAATAAAATTGCAGAAAATACAGGGAAATATGAAAAACAAAAATCATCAAACTCAGTCTTCTCCTAATATATTAATGTTACCGATATTAACTTATTCCTGTTAAAGTACTTCATAGGGACTCTGGGAATCCTAATGCCATTCAAAATTATCTTAGTGTCACAAAGCGGTCATCTGTAGCACCATCTAATATATAATTCAAACGTGTTAACGGATAAATATTCCTATCAATTATACATGCAAGTTTAAAAGTACATGGGCGTTATGAATAGATAATGAAGACATATTAATCTGACAGCCCCCCAAATGGACATTATCGTGGAATTCGGACAGCAGAAATTGCGATAGAGATCGTGGGTTGGACTTTATGTGCATATTATGCGGACACATTTTTATTAAGTATTGAAACATTTCAAGATTAAAGGAAAAGAGAGAGACAAAAAGTGTTTCTATCATTAAATGTAAATTATTCGTTCACGTAAGAGAGAATAACCTGTGAAAAATTAAGGATACAAGAGGACAAAAGATATGAGAAATAATAAGAATGAAAGGAAAACAAACAAATAATATGAGTAAAACTGGAGGAATGGGTACGGAAGAGAAAAATGTGCAGCCCCGAAAAAAATACATGGACATAAAAGGAAGATGAAGAAGACGACGATGAGACAAGGAAATAAAAGCGAGGTACCTAAAAAGAAAACTGAGATGGTGATGGGTAGAAAGTAAGATTTTTGTGAAAATAAGAAGAATAGCGCAAGGAAAAGGGAGTAAGAAGAAAAGAACGAGAAAGAAGAGGAAAAAGGGGAAGCAAACGAACGAAGTTATCTCCGATTACAGTGGCACCGGCATGTCCATCACGCAGCCGCTGGGGACCCGTTGTGTAACCGAGAATCCTCGGCGAGAGACTATCGCATCGCGGGGTCGAATCCAGAGCGGTGCTCATTTGCATAATTAGAGAGCGCTTGTTGAGGGAACATTGAATTTAAATGACTTATCAATTTTGAATGAACTCGAACGAGGACGGTAGTAATAGAGGCGCATATCATTTCATTGCGAGTTTTGCGACTAGCCTTTTTTCTCCCTTCTCTTTTTTTTCGTTGCATGTTAACACCGAGGGAATGTCTGTAGTAGAACGATATAGCATAGGATTGGAAGAGGTTTTTGCTCATGCAAGATAGAAAAGCTACAGAATATTTGTCTTGGCTTAGTAAGGATCACATTTTGATAAATGTTTAATTGAGAGGGTCATGCTATTTATCAATGCGCTGTAGATTATCAGGGATGTCACGGCTTCTCAGCAAGTTAATCTCTTGGAACGGATTATTGATCACCTACACGACGACAACAACAACAACAACAACAACAACAAATACAACAACAACAATCTCTAGTTGTATTACTATTATTAATACTACTACGACTACTTCCTATACTACTACTACTGCTACTACTACTACTACTACTACTACTGCTATTACTGCTACTACTACTACTACTACTACTACTACTACTCCTACTACTACTACTACTACTACTACTACTACTACTACTACTCTTTTATAGTATGACAGCACCAAAACCGAAAAAACATGGTATTTTTGATTAAAATATTATCAAACATTTTTCAAATTATTTTAAACTACGAAAAGATAAACCAATGCATGATATGAGAAGTTTTCCATTTCCATGCACTATAAATTAACAAAAAAACATTCCCAAAACTATGTTATCATGCACTTTTGGTGACCCCCAAAGTACAATGAAATGCAAGACTATAGAAATAGAAAACGGTGTATGCCAATCAACAATTCAAATCATCTCCCTATTCTCTACACCTCTATTCGATTCATTTTGACCTCCTTTCCTCATTTTTTTTTTTTTTTTTTTTTTTGGGGGGGGGGGGGGATGTCTTTATGGTCTCTTTGTTTCAGTACGTCTATGTGAGTGAGTTGGCCTCTTTATCTTTCTGTATCTCTCTCTTTATATAACCAATATGATAGTTATGTTCAGGGTCAGTAAATCGTTATCCGTCACCCATATTTTCCTTTCCTATATTCCTTTCTTCATCACACACCCTTACTCTATCATCTTTATTCTGTTTATGCTTGTTTTTCTCTGTTTTTCTTCTTTCTTGTTGCGTTGTTGTACTGAAAAGGAATCTAACCTAATTCAGTGCTCCCTCCTTCACAAAACGCACAGATATTGTATTATGCAAGGCTTCCTTGAAAAGCAAGACCATTGGCTTTCAGTGGAACTGAATGAAAATATCCTGTTGAAAGAAATCATGAATAATAATAATAATATCTTACACCACAACTCCGCTCCTCTCTAATTTAGATGATTTCACCTTGTAACTTCTTTACCCCCATCTCTCTTTGCATGTAGGCAAGAATAATTATATTAAAACAAATATTTATCGCCCCTTTCTGTGAGTTGCCCTCCCTTCTTCATCTATCTATCTCTCTTTTCCATTCTACTTCTCTCTCTATCTGCTAGTTTGTATTCCCCTACCATTCATTTCTCTCATGTAGATGATTTCATCTGTTAACTCCTTTACTCAATCTCTCCATGTATATAGGTAACAATAATTATACCAACAAATGTTTATCAACCCTTTATGTGGGTTGCCTTCCCTTCTTCCTCTTTCTATCTCTCTTTTTCATTCTACCTTTCTCTCTCTGCTAGTTTTTATTCCCCTACCATTCATTTCTCTCATTTTAGCTGGGCTGGTTGCCTGGTAAGGTGTCTCTAGTAGTCGTGTTATTTTTGACGTTGATGATGATTTGGTCTGTCTCGCTGGATTTTTAATTCCATGATCATCGAGCCCTGACGCTATGCATGGTTTGAGACAGGTTCTTAAAGGGAGAGTAATGAACCCTTCGTCTTCTTCTTCTTATTCTTCTTCTTCTTCTTCTTCTTCTTCTTCTTCTTCTTCTTCTTCTTCTATTCCTTTTTCTACATCCTGTCCTTCTTTCATTTCTTCTCCATCATCTTCTTATTCTTGATATTGTTCTTCTTGTACTTCTTGTACTTCTTGTCCTCGTTCTTATTTTTCTTGTTCTTTTTATTTGTTTTACTCCTCCTCTTCTTCTTCTTGTTTGTCTTATTCTATCATTTTCTCCGTTCTTTCAGTTCCTTTTGTTTGTCCTTCCTCGTTGGTCTTGCATTGTCTTCCTCTTCTTTGTCTTACCTTTTCATGTTTTTCCTCTTCTATATTACTCGATTTGAAGAATGTTTTACATAATACAATGTTGCCTTCGATGATGATACCTTTTACACGTTGCCATCAGTCATCTAAATTCAAAATTTTATATTAATAAATTGTGTTTAGTCAAATACGGACCCTTTCCTGAGTAATGAAATTATCTTTTAACTAATTTGACACAACTCTTTCATCAGTGCTCAATTAAAATTCATTTCTCCATTCTTTTTTTACAAATCGACTATAATGTGAACATCATGGTCTCGGACACATTTTGTAGAAAGAAATGCCTTTGTTAAGGTTACTCGAGAACATAATATATCATTCTTGAATAAACAAAATTATGACGAAAAAAGTGGGTAAAACCGCCCGAACACTGTCCGAAAATGTGCCGGAGTGTCCGTAATTACGATGTATCATATAATGCGGATATCTCTCATCAATTTCTAATCAAAGTCTGATCTTCAAACCAGATGTCAAACACTATCTGAGGGAAATGAGCGAAGGATATTGGAGATTTAATCCTTGACTGGTCAGGCTTTTTCCTTTCATCTTACCTGTCACGCCATTTAATCGCAAAATATTGACTTGGTATTTCTTTCAAAATCTATCCCACTTTCATGTTCGATACATTTCTTGATTTCTTATTTTATTTAAATATACTTATTACTATCTAATTCATGATATGGCCGTTTAGCGTTCATAATCTTACCCCTTACACTTCTTGTAACATATTTCTTCTCAAAATGAATAAAATAACTAGTGATTGTGCTTTCAAAAGCACATTTTTGTCTAACACATTATCAAGATCTAAGTATATGTAGGAATAATGCTATACTTTTACCGTGGTACTACCAACATTTACCTTTTTTTTTTTTTATTATGATTATTTCCATTAGTATCTTGGTATTTCTCTACTCAAAATTTGCTTTCTCGGAAATAATTGATGTTAAAAAAGAAATAGAATTAGTTTAATCAGTACCGCACAGCGTGGTATATTTGCATTGATAAAATATGTTAAAATATCAATAGGCGGTATTTCTTCATCTTATTTAGATCTTGTTAATTTATTTACAAGCTGCCCCTTTGTCATCAAATTACTAGTCATTTATTCAATCTGAATGAAGAATAGTATGGAATGGTTACATATTTGAAATAGGATTTATGGAGAACAAAAATGAAGTGGTATGTCTACATCTTGCATAGATCAGATATTTAAAACTAAGAGTAATAAGAAAACTCATTAAAAATGCGACATAGACAGGTTTTCCTCCAATTGGAATAACCTTTCCGAAAATATCTCAAAATAAAGTTAAGGTTTTCCTTTTGTTCATTCGAAAAAAAACAAAATCCTTACACTATGACACCAGATTTAAAACAAAATTGTAGAGGGAGATAATGACATATATATATATTTAGTGTGTTTTACTGTACTATTTTGAAGTGTTTGAAATTTAATTACTATTTTCGGAAATAGATTTGCCTTGCACAACAGTGATAGAGCCGGAAAGATGTGAAAATACAATTTTCTAGAGGAATTGCAGTCGTTAAGATGACTAATTTCAATCGTGATGAGAAAAGAACGTCATCATGAACGGGCATGCCTATCGTGTAAATACCGTATATTTAACAGGAAATGTAAATTAGCTATATTTTCCGGTTCTATACCTCATCTCATCTCTCTTTCCTTAACACACACACACACACACGTACACACGCACACACATATACGCACACACGCACATACGCACACGCACTGCATATAAGCCTACTTTTCGCTTTTCTCTTCCCATCTGTAGGCCTGCACTTATCTGTTCTTTTGATATTATAATTCTGTTTCCTATTCTCCTATATAACCTCTTTGGCTCTTCTCTTCTTCATAATTTCCTTTTTACCCTTTTTTTCTGTTATCCATTTTTCTGTTCTTATCTCTCACTCTTTCTTAAGCATGAGCGAATTTAATTCACTCTGGTTTTCACATTTGATACTTATTTCCGATTCCCATGTAAATGAATATATTTCTCTCAAAGCAGTCTTTAGTTGATGTCTTATATATATCAGTGTACTTTTGGGTCTTTGTTGCATAGTGTTCATAAACTTTAAAAAAAACATCGATACTTCATTCTCCATGTTCTGCATGTTTATCTGATCATTTATTTACATGCCACTTCTGTCTATTGTCCCCATCTCACGTATCCTTTTCAATGTTTATTCCTTTGCATAATGTATCTAACTTCCCCGTCAAAAACAAATACTTTGTTTTTTCTCATTGTTTCTTTTTTAAAGTAGTTTTTTAATTCTATATTTCTTTTAAAACAATGTATTTTTTAAAATATTTTCCTCTTTCTGTCTCTCTCGCCCTAACCACCTTGAAGATCTCCCTTCTTTGACTACTCGTCCACTCTCTCCTTCTATCACTATGTCATTACTCCGATTTCCCTACCTCTTTTCAATACTCTTCTGATGCCTTCCTCTCCCCTCTCTCTATCCTTCTTTCCTTCTCCCCATCATCCACTTCCATTGCTCACTGGATCTCATCAGTCTTTTAGATGCTCCGAAATGACAGTTCTGCATGGCTGAGCTGGCTTTAATATTTGATGACTGCGGGATGGGGCGAAGCGGCAAGCTGGCCGGTCCTGTCGTGCCGTTATTAGCTCGTCCCCGCCAATGTTCAATTTTATTCCGCTCCCTACACCCCACAATCCTTGGATCGGGGGCGTACCCATTAACATTCTATCAGGGGGAGGGGTGGAGAAGTAGGGTTGCTAGCTTTTAAATATAAACCCCCCTCCCAAGTAAACCATCCTAGTATACCATGATGTAAGATATAGGTCTTCGCATCATCACTAAAAACATTTTTAATGGCAGCTGTAGAGGACGTTAAAAAAAAAAAGGGGGGGGGGGATAAATATTTCTTAAAATGGGTACGCTCACTTACCCCTTTAACCTTAATAGGCTCAGTAAACCATATGCTCTCCGTACAATATATCAATCTAATTGCTCTTAGGTGAATATAACTCGATGACACAAAAGGGCACATTATTTATAAGTTAAACTTAATCATTGATGGTTATACAGTTTTAACCACCACACACTGTGCATCCAAAATAAATTTCATAGTGGAAGATTTCATTCTCTTTTTTCTGACCTGAACTATATATATATATATATATATCTTTTATACTTTTATGAGTTCTTTTTATTCATAGTTTTTCCTCTTTCTGGGGGAATATTATTTTTTAAAGCACAACTTGCCCTGACAAGAGATGTGCGTAAAAATACCCAATGAAATCTAATGTGGCAAATCTAAAAAAAAAAAAAAAAAATCTTTATAAATAATGTATATACATGTACCTGTGATTTCAACATTTGTCGGTTTCCAATGCTTTAATTGATTTGCCACTAAGTACAGACACAGACGAAATAAAGCATGACGACTACATAGTCTTGTATACCACCACCCATTTCATATCTCCGTCTGAAGCACGTGATACACATGCCACTTATGAATAAATGTATTCATATTCTATATAACGGGTCGCCTTCTTAAACATCCTCGGATCTGATAGGAGGGGTACCCCCACCCCCTCCCCCCGACCGACCTATGCGTAATGTGCCCTTCCCACCAGTTTAAATGGGGTCGCCGTTTCATTTTGAGATTGGAATGACCCTAGTTTTGAAGTAGGGACCTTTCAGGGGCATCATCACTATTCAACAGCACTCCTGTACATATTTTAACAAAGATGAGCCGCCCTCTTCATTCACAAACTTTCCTCCCATAGCCTGTTCTGTTATTGGTAGCGATTTTTTGTTTAAAGTGTATTCATTGATTTTTTTTCTCAAAGCTCCTATTTTATTCGTACATAACGTAAAAGAAATGCATTTGCCATTTAGTCTTGGCTCATAAAACTGAAACATGAATATAATACAACTTTTTATCATTTGATAAACGAACATAAAGACAGCATAATTCATGATTCGGTATACATTGTTTCACAATGTATGTGATATAGCACAATTAGAAATATAGCACAATCACATAATATGAAAATATTATTTGATAGATAGTCTGTAGATTTTTAGTGTTGGTATTGATGTGAGTTTTGTATACTTTTTTCCCGGAAAGATGGAAACCTAGAATAATTGATGGAATATATCCAGCTCCTTTTATCCTGTTTTATTCTCGTATTTCAATTGCTTCTTTATACAATTATCTTCTTATCAATGAGTATAAATCATTATTGAAAGGCAGGTTAGTTTCCATAAATGAAAACCATAATTTAGTAAAATTGTCGACTTCTCATGCACAATGCAACTACACAGGCATTATTATATACCCTTACTTAAAATCCGGCAGCTGTTCTTAACTTTTTTGGCACATTGATATCAATCACGATGACATAGATTCATCTTAAAATTGAATTTTTAAATCAATATTCTGTTGACAAAAAAATGATATTCAAATATCTGTATGAAAATGAACATTAAATTCTATGAAAATAAATGTAGTTTATTGTGAATATTATTACTTCATATAACCAATTATAGGAGTAGCAAAGGAGAATCGTATTACAAACAAGGAAGCTAGTGGTTATGGCAAATGGGTTTACTCATGATCATTCGGAGAGCAATAAATTATATTTCTCTCAACATCACTGTCATCCTAGGCGTTTGTTCAAACATTTGTTCGCCCTTTTCCAATCCTAATTCTGACATATTGTCTTGCATGGCTCATCATTTCGTACCCGATTATCCAAATATGCTAATGATAGATTTATAACTCCCGGACCTTTAAGCAAATTTAAGACAAAAAGGGAACGGATAAAGGGGAAAAAGAGGAGGAACATAATTACGGTTTTAGATATCACAGAAAGCAGCGAGCCGAGCATGCTTGGTAGCCCAAGCCGAACACCGCGGCGGGGAAGCTTCGGCCCGTCATGTCGAAAAGACCGAGGATTTTCTGACTGTCCCCTCTCTCTCTCTCTCTCTCTCTTTCTCTCTCTCTCTCTCTCTTTCTCTCTCATCTAGATGGCGGCTTACACGCGCAGCTGATGGGATCTGCCGGTAATTAAAACAAAAGCAATATTGCTCGCCTGAGCCTTCTTATCTGTTTAATATGATTTCTCTTTTGAGGATAATCACACTTGCACTCTTCCCGCTTTTGCCCCGTTTTTGTGAAACACAAAAACATCGTCATCATCATCATCAACTGCGGTATGAAGTATATCTGAAAGTAAATTGCTTTAGCTTTCATAGCTCGTCGTTGGTAGACCTTCTCATTTTGTGTAGGGTGGGACCACGGCGCCACCAAAAGTTGTTTTTAACTTTTTGCTTGTGTAGACAGTATTCTACTGCATAAAACTGTGTTCAGTCGGCAATAGAATAATTTTAAAAAGGTAGGCGAACATAGGGAGATATATCTCTATAAGTATAAGCAAGACATCATTCAATGGAATAGTAATGCGTTTATTTATAGCCCTTTCCCAGAATTACACTTTCGGGTTTAGGGATAATATTAGTCGAGGTTTTTACACGGGGAAAATAAGGTCATGCACATTAGTCTAACGTTGAATTAGCAATTATATTTTTGAATACCATTCTGTTTTTATTTCGCATTCAGTAAATTCTTGTTTTAGGAATTACTTATGAGTTCTGCAAGGGAGACTTCCGTTGATGAAAGTTTAATACATTTGTTTTTCTACCTTCTATACCTTCAAAAAATAATATCAATATTAAACACGGTTGATAAGGTTTTACATCATAAAACTGTAATGGTTTTTACAACAACAGAGAAAATATCGCAGTGTATATTATTATATTTTTTGAACACATTTTTTAAAATAAACAACCATATACTATTGTGTTCCAGCATTGACAAATTGTTCGGGAACGCATGTGTTCTTTTTACAAAAGTTCGCCCGGTTATCTTACTGGACAAGAAACTGGCGATAGTCAGTTTCATTTTATATGTCCATTTATTTAATTTCGATACAACACGACTGGAATGTTGTTTACTAAAGTTTCTGCCGAATCATATAATTGTCGGAACGATCAGAAACACGGCCCTTCCAACCGCTGAATTGTTCAAAAACGGAAGTTTTTGGCCTCTCATTGTTAACGTAACAATTCTTGTAAAGTGGGGGACAGAGTCAGAAGTCGTTGTAATATCAGTGATAAATCGATGAATGATTTTTCGACTGGCCACCGACTGTGGTTTATGGGCATTATTTATCACAACCACCAAAATAAGCCCGTCTTATTGAAATAAGGATATAATTTGTCTTGTAAAAGAAGCAACAACAGAATTGGTGGCTGGTGCTTTGAAAAGATTGTCTTGTGGAGTGTGAGATGTGTGTTTTTGATGTTGGGGTAGAGGTTAATAGTGGGCTGAATTGGCTAAAGAGGATGACAAAGGGAGCCCAGTGGGGGCAAAAGTATCAATGAATTCCTGGTCGTATGGCGTAAGGCCAGGAGCGCTCGGCGTTATGTGTGCTAACCACCGCCACTCAAGCGAGGGACACTCCCACACGTGGAAACTTATTCATGGAATAGAGCCTCTGATTGGCTTATCACACGTTTCGCAGCCACTCGCCTGTGGCGAAGCGCACTGGCCATTGACCAATCAGGCATGGTCGTAGTCAGGTCGATTAAGCGAAACTAAGAGCCTCATTCTACAGTCGCTTTGTGCGGAAATGCCCGTGACTCGTGCCCGTGTGTGCGTGATACTCGAAGCGGAGCACACTCGAGAGGACTCACAGAGAGGCTACGCACGGCTAACTTCATAAGTTGTGAGACACTTTATTGTATTGTAATAATTTCCCGTTCGATGGATCTAAGAAAAACGCGTGTCAAGAAACACAGACTTGTCATTCAAAGCATCTTCTCTCATTCAAGACGTTCCAACCTCTTCCTCTTTCTCTCAATCGATGGACAATTTTCGTCCAGTTTTGCCATACCTGTGAAAAGATTGATGCGGTTTATACGTGTTATCAAGTTCATACAATATTCATCGTGGAGTCTGTATTGCCGAATTTTCTGCGAACAATTTCTTTTTCCAACCACGGGTCGTGCCTAAGGACCTGATAAGTTGACTTTCAATCGATTTTTGTTTTACCTGGTCCAACGATTAGGTGAATTGTTGGATGACCGGCACTGCATGATATAACTTTTATTTGGTATGCGTACGCCGCCGACCATTGGCACAGATACGCTATTGACTTCTAGACCATAGAGTTGTATAGAGCGACCGCTAGACCCATTTCTCTGTGAGATCGCCGGTGAATGTAGCTCCGGCTAATCGCTTCGCACCGTCAGTTCACTCCGCTGCTCAAGCACAGAGCGGAAAGATAAACGACAAACAAGGGCATCGTCTGCTTATTCTCCAGCCGTGAACTCTCCAGCCCTGTTCCGTCCCACGGACATCTACCCGACAAGGACTCTAACCAACGGACCTTGTCCGTACATCTGAGTAAATTCGACCGAGTTTTGTGGCCTATATGTTTGGAGAGAATAACTTAGCGACCATGGCTTTCCTGCCGAGCCAAGCAGCGTCATGTCAACGGCAAACTACGCCGCCAGGTGCCCCGCACAACCCAGTCACCATGTCGATGGTCATGGATTTTCACCGACGTGCCACTCTCTCACACGGTGCATGTAAGAGTAAGTTTTATTATTTCCGGTACAAGGCTTTGCTCCGAAAAGCAGCCAGGCTAAGAGGTTGTTCATTTAAATACCTTTGATCAATCATCACTAAATTTATTCATTTGAATGGCAACAAATGCAAGCCATGATCAGAGCGTTTGCACCAGAGCGTTTGTACCGTCGTACATCTAATTTATTATAATATTAATAATCATAAGAGATACACCTACATGTATACTGCTTCATTATGACGTTGGTTCATAAAAAACATATTAGTAAATGTAGGCTACAATGTTTCATCATTATATATGCCGTCACGTGCGACTTCGTTTACTATGCGAATATATTCAAACCATGTATTTAACTTAAACGAACAACTGATAATTATTGAACTCATTTATTGAAATTCGACATTTTATTTGAACAAGCACATCACTCCTGATAACTTATTTCATGACAATACGCTTTAATTACAATTTACCCAAACATGAATTTCGGGATCAAAAGAAAATAGGCATTGCATCGAATTGTGACAACGAACCTTTATTTTGAGAACTCACTCGTCTGGCGGTGGCACAATAATGAATCCAATTATGCGATTGATGTAAAAGTACGACCACGAATATTTATAGCATTCCAGTACAATGTAACACCAGTCATTTATGAGTTTTCTGTGGATCGCTGTATAGTGTAATTTCTGTATTCTCGATAGCTTTTGAAGTCTTATTCTTCGTTGGGCCGTGAATTAAACATTCTTCACATTTACTGCGTGAATAACTTTTAACAGATCACATCGTTATAACCTTAAGCCGTATTTATGGACAATTGTTTTACTCATGCCTCATGCCTCATAGGGGATATAAGTTATAACCTAATTCTGCATTTACTCAACTTAAGCCGTTTATGTTATGACACAATTCAATCGTGCATGATCATTATGAATTTAGTGAAATATCATTAGGCGTATCTTTAAAAAAAAAATCTTCCCCACTCGTCAATGGCATAAAAAGTTACCACAGAATTGCTATGTTTTGTTATGTTATACGTCTATGGAAACGATAGGAAAATACGTGCAGCCAGCGTACGCTATGTCAATGTTAGTGTGTTATAATAGCACCACAGATCTCCCTCTGTGTGCTATATTGTCTGTATATCCAATTTGTAAAATGCATTTTACATGCGGGTAGAATAAATAATGATTGGAAAATCACTTGAAAAAAAAGTGGAGGATTGTTCTAGGGCGGGCCGGCCAGCAGAAGCGCTGTCTGCCATTGATAATGAATGATGCTTACTCATGTGGTGAAAAATTAATAATGTATTTATGATAATTTCTGCGGCTAGCTCCCAACCTATGACAAGAGGCATCGGATATACATTGGTATATCATACAACATGTTGTACGTTTGTGTCTTTTTCTTTCCTACCTGTATAACCAATTGAGGTTTTGTGTTGATTTCGTGTGTATAAGTAGGCCTTCAATGATTGTGATGTTTTTTAATTGAATTATTGCTGTCTCCCAGTATAATTGTATGATAAATAGTATACAGATAAATGGGGCATTTGTAAAGGGACTGTATACGGTAGACTTAGTAATGTTTATTACAAGAATGGCGGTGCAGAACTGATTAAGGTGAACAATGATTAAATTGCCAGGTGAACAGAGCGAGTGTCTATTAAAAAGTCACGTTATGGCTATATACAACTTGAATCCTAATAAATACAATGTAATGTAACGTCACTTTTTGCTAGATAAAATCCTGATCTCTTGGTAGTTAAGTACCATTCGGCTTTTTCTAACAATACATTTATCTTGAAGAGGGTGTTACTTTAATACCTGTCAATAATAATAGTAAGTTAAACACACCTTTTACTCCATAAGCTAGAAATGTTGGGATGGGGGATAATTCAACAACGCGTAATTAGCTAATGCCTGCCTCATCATGCATGTTTTAACAAATCCAAAACAAACCCTTATACTTAGACCAACTGATCTGTGAAACAAGATACCCTAATGAAAAAATGCCAATCTTCTCCAACCTGAATTAGTTTCATTTCCCCCCATTACCAAGCGTGATTATCTAGGAATTTAGGGGCATTCATTCCCGATTTATACCAATTTATACCAATTTGTTGATAACACTAAACGCAGAGGCGACACGTAATTTTGAATGGTATCCGCAGTGGTTTGCCAATTTGCCGGATAAGACACGATCTGATATTTGTCTGTGATGATGCCGATAGGTATACTCGCTGATGTTAATATGTTTGTTAAAATCATGTATCATTTGCAATATCGTTATCACTATCATTATTTATTAAGAGCATTACATTGCATTTGTGATTACTTTGCTAACGTTGCCACAATGCTTCAATTGACACTCTTTCCTTGTCCGTAACGCTTAGCATACATGTATGTAATAAAATGGAATTATTTAAACAAAATTATTTTTACATTTTTCACAAAGTGAAATAAGTAACCATAGTATTAGTAGGAGTAATTAGTAGTTAAGGAAGTCAAAGGAGTAGTACAATCATAAAGTAACTCCTTGGTATAATAATCGATGTCGGTATTAATAGAAGTTAAACAAAGTAGCATGCTATTTTGGGGGGCTTAATTCTTGAAATTTTTATTTTGAAAAGGCCGTACCGTTCAATCGAAATAAATAGGAATCAAAGAAAGGATGACTATGACACAACGACTCCCACTAGAAAGGGGTGGCAAAGAGGAGCAGCCATTAATTTGTTGACGATGTCACTTTTTGAATCAACTAGAGAGCAGTGTTATTTATTATTATGATCTGAATATTTATAAATATATTAAAGTTCGAATTGAATTATTACAACTCACAGAAATTAACCTCCAAATTATTCCGGTGGTTAGAGTAAGCATATGATCAGGAATGTATTAGCATTTAATCACTTATTTTTGTCAACGGATATACAATATTTCGTATTTGTGTTTGTGTGATGTCAGCTTGTGGTTTGTGTATCGAATGGCCCTCGCATTCGCGGATCCAAAAAGGCATTTATATTTCATAATCCAATTAATTTTTAAGTCAAATATGCATTCCTAACCCCAACAGAGAAACGGTTTGTGATATAGAATATCTTTGACTGCACAGTTCATATTTTCATGATCTAGACATACTGTATGTATATACTGAATTTGGTATTGACTTGTGTACCAATTATTTGTTGTATTGCGAAATATAATAGATGGTCTAAATTTCCACATTTTTTTTTATAGAACTGTACAACAAAATATTGATAAAGATATAATTTTGATAAAATCTATTCGATTATCAAATAAATTTGAAAGGCAAGCCGGATAAATAGATATTGGCTAAATGATGCCAAAATGAAACCATGTTTCATGAATTATTTCAGCAATGCCTATACATTGATGTCTTACACGCCATTTAATAGGTCAGCGCCGCACGTGCAATAATCGACCGGATATTTACATAATTCACAAGATCAAAATCTAGTTATGACAATTTCCATTCATTACTCTTTTTTATGCGATAATCGCTCGGAAATAGGAAAGGTAAGCGGCTACTCTTGCCGTTACAATAACAATATGTCCTTGGCTGAAGCTGCCCCAGGCGCCGTGCTTTTTCACCCGACGTTTACAAAACCAAACTCCTTTTCAAGCCCCTAAGTCAACATCGGAAATGTTACCCTGCAGTAAGAAAAAACAGAAAGAATCGCCGGTGGAAGAAAAAAAGAGAATTGGAGAAACCCGTAGAATGTCAACTGAGTCTTGGCCGCGTGTGCATGAAATACAAACGGAGATTATAAACATTGCCAATTTTGAAGGGACTTGGTAGGCAGCACCATACGACATGGGTGAAATAAAATATTAGAAGCAATTTTTGTTTTACCTTATTTTAGATTTAGAGTACCGCGATACAAAACATATATATGGAGGAATGGGTACTCCCAGTCGAGTTACTTGTGTTGCTTGTTGAATTCGTAAAATAAGCCGATCACAGACAGTAGGAAATTCTGATCACCTGGGGTTAATTTTCATGATGACTATCCCGATAGGGAACACAAAATAGCAATGCACTTTTTTATACACCAAAGCAAAGAGAAAGTTCAATAGCATTAGGTTCAATCTTTAAGTCATAATGGCGATGAATATGATTTTATTTCTATTTCATTATACGAATGTGAACTCCAGCAAAAATGTACAGTATCAGATCAAACTTGCATTCTTATGAACATAGTAGCGAAGTTAAATATTTCTACTAAAAATAGCTTCTGTAGGTTGATCAAATTACATTCCAAACTATTGAAAACGTCCATTTTGTATTGATTTTTGTGTATGTTTGTAGTTATACATGCTTTATTAAATATTTATGATTGCATTTACATAAGTTAAAAATATGTAGATGTATACTACTAACATAATATACTAGTTACGATGTGTACAGTAGTAAATTCCGCTCACGTTGTTTGAATATCACTTGAATTTAAACCCTATCATATACATGTACAGCAAAATACCCTTTCGCTATTTAAAACAATAGAAACCACCATTAGATTGTGTATTTGGCATATATAGGCCTACGTACAGCTTGGCGCCTTATCCGAGGCGCCACGTTTTTACGTGCAATGCCTATGTGGTGAAAATGTTCTTATAACGGCGTCCCCATCAACCTGTCAAATCAACTTCGCTTGATATTTAGCGAGTTCCGCTGGACCGACCATGCCGAACTGATACCTGTATTAACACCCCCATTGAGGTGACACAGACCTTCAACATAAATTCTAATCAATAATGATTAAAATCCAACGTTCTGAAACATGAACTGCTCCCCATCTGTAAATTAGTTAATAAAGCAGATCTAGTGGAATTCATCAAATTAGCAACCGAATCGGAGTGGCTTTGACGTGCCTACATTGTGTCGATTAATAAAGCTGATCAACTTGAAGAATGTTAGTTAATTCTGATCTTTTAAAGATCGTTGGTAGATTAAATGACCTCGTGGTCAGTTCTCTCGCTCTTAATTCATATTTGAGAGGTCATAATAATGCTTAGTGGATATCATTGAAGCAATACAATCTACATTTCCTCGTTCAATGGGAAGTAAAAAGGTAATTGAAACTCCTATTTCAAAATAAACTTACAAAAAGCATGAAGGGCACCTGCTAATGGAAATTGCAATTTGTTTTCATGCCAAATATGTAAAATTCCACATGCTAGATGTATCATATACCCCTTCATGGGAGTATAATTGTTTGAAAACGTACGCTGGTCAAACGCAGATCACATTTTCTAAAAGCAATAAAAGGAAAATTTGACTTGATAGTAAAGAGTTGTGATAGATACCGCATTAAGAGAAACTGTCTATACCTTTTTATCGTGTTCGTGTATATTTTGTTGTGCCTAGTAATGTCTGATATTATAAAGTTACTTTGTAGAATGACATATATTTATTTCATTGACTAGATATCAATGATGACGAAGAGAACATTCACACACTTATCCTTACTTTCTCGGACAAAATATCATCGGCCAAAATAAAAGAAGAAGACAAAAGTTTAAACAAATTATAATTATTCGTGTGTGTCAAAGAAAAAACGAAACGAATTCTTTCTTATCGGAAAAATATCTCTAGTGATATTCGTTTGTCTCGCAATGTATGGTCAACAAATTCTATCTTTACAGTTAATGAAGTCGAATGCATTTGTATGTGAAGCATATTTCTTTTCATCAGCGTTGGGTTTAAAAGTTGAGGGATGGAGTGGCCTCAGACTGAACTCTCAGCCGTCATTCCCCCAGTCATAGCAGCCCCCTACAGCCGTAACGTGACAAGGTTGAGTGCAACACTAACTTTTGTAAGCGACAGACCGGCAAGAATTTGAATACCTGGGACTATCATACACTCGACTATGCAGAAAAATTCCCTAAAACATGTATATATTATACACTCATGAAATAGGTGAGGGTTAAATGCCCCGCATCGATTTTCGAAATGGGGGAAGAGGGGGAAAATGAGAGTGTCTAAGCGATTGCTGTCACAAATCGATAAACTATGTACACTACTCATCACAGGGGCAAAGCAACTATAGGATTTGAGCGGAATTGATCCGAGTTGAGAAGAAAAGAAAAGGAAACGACCTTTTCTTCTTCTCTCGAACCTTTTTACAGAGACGCCCAGGCGTCGGAGGTTACCTGTACTTTTTGGCGCTATTGAAAGGCGGGAGTCGTCTGCTATGTGTACGGCAATTCACGTCTTCTTTTGGCTCGGACAAAAGCGCCCCTTCCGATAAATCTACACAGTGGTTTTCGCTACAATTGCGAAGCCATTGTTACGCGTTTAGCTATTATGCCCACTGTATTAGCAACCGATAGTTATATATTGACTTAGCTGTAACAAGGAAAATAAGAAAGAAGGATTTAATCGCTCTCTCTCTCTCGCCCTCTCCCCGGGATATTTGTGTTTTCTATGAATAAGAAGTTGACTTTTCAAACACATAACAATAATAGTATCAATTACATGAAGTATTAAGCTGACCGCGCTAGATGTAGAATCTCGTTGATGGCACTGCACTTTGATATTCAGTGTTAGGATCCCACAATAACAAGCGATACTTTTGAGAACTAACTTGTAACGAAACGGTAAAATACTAAAGGAAGAATCTACAACGATTATTGAATAAGATAGCGGCTTGCCGCACAGTAAATTAGCCCCAAAGAAACACCTCCTATTCTTGTATACATCTTAGGTTTTAAGTCTAGACTTCGTGGCGGAGATAAATATCCCGCTGCGTTTATCTCCATTATTGTCTTCCCGTCTCTCTCACACTCTCTTTCTCTCTCTCTCTCTCTCCCTCTCCTTCTCTCTCTCTCCCTCTCTTTCTCGCTCGCTCTCTCTCTTTCTTTCTTTCTCTCATCCCCTTCTCCAAAAATGATAAGAACAGGAAAACGATACCCAAATTGACAAAGGTAGATCGATGCATGCGGGGAAGTTCAAAGTAAACACGAAATTGAATAATTGCCGTTTTAGCAGTTCAAGTTGAAATTAGTTAAGGATTACATGATGTATATAAGAAGTGTGAGAACTTAGGGAACTTAAGAAAGCCGTCTTCCCTATCAATTGACTCGTTCGGACGATTTGGGGTATCCTTAAAGCCAGTTAACAACCTAATTATCCAATCCTTTTCGGCATCTTTGAGTCATTTCCTCCCTTATCTTAACCTTATCCCGTCCATGTTTCATTGTCTGTACGATTTGTCTTTTCATTTGTCTTTTCATTTATACCATAATCAGGATTAACGGTTCCATAATCCCGTTGGCCTTTCGCTAAACCCATCAAAATCGATGTGAACTTCTTAAGTTAAACATACGAACGCATGAGAACATAATACATACAGGTATATTGATACCAAAATGGGTCATGACTCTTGAAAATGATTGGTATTATGCATTCTATTCTTGCTTTGAAATTGACATTCTAGTAATAAAACCACTCTATTTAGAGCAAGTTTTAATTAACACGGTTTCTTCACGCGGGTGGAGAATAGTTGGCTATAGGTAGGCATAATTGGCCGATTCATAATACATGCGCATGGGTTTAGGTATAAAAGAATCCATTTCACCTAGCAAATTGGATATTATGCTCTACGTGAAGGCTTGCATTTGGCAGCTTTGTTCAGACATGAAAACGCTTTTCACGATCTGTACAGAACCATAGTATAGTGAATAATAATGCAACGGTGCCTTGATGAAAGAATTTCCTCGAATTCTATGAGGTGTGTAGAGTCTGTATGAAAACTACAGTCTAGCCACCAGCTGTTCACATGTATTTTCTATAATTTCAGTTGGAAAAGAAAAACAGTGTCATCAACCAGTAAATTACTAGAATACATAATTCTGGACAAGGTTAAGTAATTAAAAGTTAATACATAAACATGTATAAAACCACCAGGTAAACGACAAAGTTCGACTAGGACGAATTAAGTAATATAGTTTTCTACATGAACGTATACTTTATTCAGAATAATACCAAGTTCATTATTTAATGGTCCTTTCAGAAAAAAAACAATTTACAGATGGAGAATAACTGATTTTGAAGAGATTATTAATTATTTACATCGATTATGTTTTTTTTTTCTTTCTTCAGGAACGTCATATTTATAGTTGATATAAATATTTCAGCAAAATTGTCAATTCCATTTTCATAAAAAAAAGGTTGCATATCTGAACAAAATATCCAAATAAAAGAAGGCGAATTTACGTTGAGTCAGTTTAACTTTAATGATAAAGTCTGACAAACGTTTCTCCTAAATCTCTCCAAACTATTAATAGATCGTGAAGATGATGATAATGATTCAATTATTTATATGACGCTATATTTATATTATAATCTGACATTTAAAGGAATAATAAATAATCATATGAACTGAACTTATATTGTCAATTATAACTTAAGCATATATCATACGACGTAAACGGCATAACAAGGACTGACTTTCTGTTATAATTTTTCAGCCCGCGCAGATAGCAAGCGTGCGCCTGACACGTGCCCCGACTCTCCGGGCACATTAACCGTCGGTGTTACGATCCACCCTCGCAATTGTTCGTGTGCTTGTGCTGGCTTAACCCTCGCCGAACTTGCTGGTTTATCTCCCCGCTGTGGACCGCTCGTCCTAATTCCACTCAGCGGAGACTCACTTTCGCATTCGAGCGAGCGAGTCTTTTGTCTAAATCTGTCGCGTACTGCTTTTATCTCTGCGTGATATAACACGATCAGAGCTTATTTGTGGTATCAACTTCTTGTGTTTGGTTTCGCTGAGTTTAATTCACAATAAAAGGATAAATAACTTATTCTGATAATGAAACTATTTCCCATTTGTTTAACTGTAAATAGTGCGTAATTATTTTATTCTTTAATCCAATCACCATAACGACGCACTGAATTTTTAAAATAAATATTTAAACTTTATTTCAGAAGATAAAGGATTATACCTCTAAAAGGTGTAAATCAGGTCCTATTGGAATTTATTGCCGGTTTTGCTTACATATTTGAATGTTATTATAGTATTTAAGCCGTTATTATTGTGCAATAATTGTTGTACCGAATAAAATTAGATAATGTAATCAAAATTCAAACATGCTTTCCCACGTTCTATCTTCATATCCTGACTATCCATGTAGCTCAATCGAAATAAGTCCACATAATTATGTAGAGCAGCCTACTGAACAAAACCCCCAATGTAAATAGACTCTGATATTATTGGGATGTCGCAAATTATGCCGAGCATATTGGCCTCCTAATCCCAGACAAGCCCCTATTACCCGCGCTTCACCGTCAGGGGAAGATGACGGATGGGGAGAAAATGGCGCCTTTGCATCCATCCTCCTCCCCTTCGTAGTTTCTTCCTGTCGCGCTCCCCAACCGCATCAAGCCCCGGTATTATAACCCTAATTGGTCCCTGAATTAGATAAGATCGTTGCTGTATTAAAGGTGTTTATCCGGTTTTCGCAAAGGTTTTAAGAAGGCAGAAATGACGGAAACGGGCGGGAGATCTTTACTGTGATTAAGTGACGTTGTTTAAGCATCTTGTTGGTGTTAATAGCTCGGGACAATACGAGTTTGACCATCTTGACTAAGATGAAAATGATCGAGACTTGTGCATTGTGTATACATGTGATTTTTCTTTCATACATAATTTTGTATGTACACATATTTTGTATTATATTATATTATAATCATATATTCTTATTATTGATATATCAAGTTTGATGAAACAGGACCTTGCTCAGAACTTGGTACAATTTTCAAAGTTAGAAAAGAAGATATCCAATTCTGATGATGAGTGGATGTCGAAGTAAACGCGACGAAGCGAGTTAAATGCTGATGTAACCTCTCAACTTGACTAGATCACGTGGGAACACACTCTGATAGTCTCAATACCAGGGGAGTTGGTTGATTGAAAAGCCAATGTTAGTCTTACTTGAACTATTGCCAGACTCTTAATTGAAAATGAGATGCGCGTTACTTCTTTGAAAAGGAAAACGAATTGACTTTAAACGCCATGTCCATTTTTATTTTGCTATCGAGTGTCCAAACGAGACAGTGATACCATTTGCAGTTTTTCAATCGCGCTTGGGAAGTTGGGAAACAAGATTCACAAAGTTTAGAAGAGATCGACGACTGGTTTTGGAAACTAGTGTTTGTGGATGTCTTGTGTGTTTAGGGACACCATAGGTGCGAACAGGTTCACGGTTGAGGACCGGTGATAAAGCAGACAAAATATTATCCAGATTTGTTCCTGTCTTGTGCAGGGGTCGCGTGCGAGGAAGGCGTCGGAGCGGGTACTCCCAAATCGCTCGTTCACCCCCTACCCCCTTCGTCCCATAGCCCACACCCCGCTCCCCATCACGATCCGTCGATCACTCCCTCTCCCTTGCTCTTTCCCCTTTCTCTTTCCTCTCTCTCTCCTCCCTCTCTATCTTGCCTTTGCCTTTCCCCTTTCCTCTACTCCTGTTCCCTCTCTTTCCCTTCTCTCCCCTCTTTTTCAACTTCTATTTTCTCTTCTGCCCCTATCCACCTTGCTCCTTTCTCTCCTTTCTCACCCTCCTTCCTCTTTACTTCACTTTCTACCTGTTATTATTTGCCTCCTTTTAATTCATTTTTGGCTTTCCACATTCTGTCAATCTTTCTTTCATTCTACTCACTTTCTTTCTAGTACTCTCCGCCAGTAAAACAAAATACACGGGGGCTCAGGGCAATATAGCCCCCGAAATGCCCAAAAGAGCCCCCGAAAATCAAAAAAGAGCCCCCGAAAGTTTGCAAAACAAATTTTAGAATGTTATTTTCATGCAGGCAAGGTTGAAAAGTAGCCCCCGAAAAATTAATATTTATTTTCCCCCTGCTAGTCTCCACATTCATGACATCTCCCCCTTTCTTATACCATCTTATCTACCTATCCATCAATCCATCCATACATCTGTCTATCTGTCTATAAATCTATTATGTATGCCTCCATGCTTTCTTCGTGGTTGATATTTCTCATTCAGAGGATGTTTCATGGAATTACTCTTCAAGTTCCTTTTTAATTAGGATATTTTATAGGTACACCACTATGATATTCTGTTGAGTTGGTATCAATTAATGGGTACCGAAACTAGAAAATCAACAAAATACCAATACCGATACATAATATAAGCACTAATCCTTTTCTTCAATAACAATCACAGAAACAAAACTGGAAGGGGAAAATCAACAAATCGATTAAAATATCTCACAGTCCTGACAGTTGTCAAAATATAAAACTGCATGTGCGTGTTAAAAAAAGGCCTTGTATTTCTTTGTTGTAGTTCCATGAACCGGTTTTTTACAAAAGAGCATCAAACAATATATATCATGAACAGTATGTTTTGATTATTTACGATGT
This sequence comes from Strongylocentrotus droebachiensis, assembly GCA_035222895.1. Lineage (NCBI taxonomy): Eukaryota > Metazoa > Echinodermata > Echinoidea > Camarodonta > Strongylocentrotidae > Strongylocentrotus > Strongylocentrotus droebachiensis. Next base: position 109,021 of record JAVYIG010002469.1, on the reverse strand, counting down.
ATTTTTAAATTTCATGTTTTCTACCATAGCCCGTTTGGGTCTCAATTCCTACTTGTGGAAATGTAAAGTAGATGCCTCTGTTCAAAGCCACGTCTCGTCAATCGTGTCAGTGGTTCTAGTTTTGTTTTCTATTTATTGCAACATGTACGTTGTCGCTTTGTGTGTTCATGTACGGTGGCTTGGACATCAAACATCATTCATAGAAATCAAAGTTCGCCTGTCAATGTCCTTTTCCTCTCTTTTGTCATCTCCCCCTTTTTCTCCATCTCTCTCTGCGTCTCAGACAACTCTCGTTATCATGAATTCCCGGCGATCGTCTTGGGTGACGAGTTTTTCGCGCCGAAACCATCGGCACGGACCGGTGGCCAACGCAGCCAACTTTGCTGTCAAATGTTTTCACGGTTGATGCTTTGGGCATGCTTTACTCTGAGAAGGGGGGGGGGGGGGCACCCCGGCTTTATTCGTGAGAAGGACACGCAGCGACAATCCCCACACTATATGCATGGGCAGTGATAGAGAAATGTAGATTGATTTTTGTCTTCATGGTTGGCTTTGCTAAAGTTACGTACATGTATTGAGGGGCTTATTATATGGCTGGATAGACGACAGAGAACAGTTCATAGTTGGTGCAATGACAGTCTCTGCACACAAACTTATATTACTTCATTCATTCAGTATACTTTCAGTTTCTCATCATTTAAGGCTTCAAAGCCCAACATTAATTTTAGAAAGCACAACTTTAAGGGTTCTTAACCATAGCGTAATCTACTTCATAAGAAACGATTCACAACGCAACGTTGTATCCTCATAAGCCCCGTCGATGTCTTGAGAAGGCGTTACTAAAGAGGATAGACTATGTTAAACCAATTAACATTGACACCTTTCTATGTGTGTGTGCATATAATTACCTTGGTTTGCATCAATGAAGAGCTTGATGTGTCTCCTGTCATCGTATACGAGTGATAATGCAATGTGGTATAATGTTGAAGGCTCTCGGCTCTCCGATAGGTCCCGGGTTCGAGCCCTTCTCGGTGCTTATATCCTTGGACAAGGTGTTTTGTCCCCATTTGTCCAACTATACTATGTGTCTACCCAGGTGTAAATGGGTATACCTTGCAATTGCTGGGGTAATAATAATTATTGCAGGGCCCGCGGAAAGAGCAGTATTAATTCCAATTTGTCGACCCTCACATTATTATCATAATTATGAATTCAATTTTTAGTTATCATCCTTTTCGTGTTTGTGAACAACATTGGTAATGTTTGGTTTTTCTTATTGATTTTCTGTCAAGTTATTATTACACTTTGGATATTTAACTAATATAGGCAACTACTTGATTTTCACTCTATATTCTAACTGACCCAAGAACGATCTGTGTTAAATCGTGGTGACCTTACGGAGAAAAACCTAGTTCAGGAGTGCACAATTAACCCCTTTCCTAGCACACATTGTTGCTGTTGTAATGACATTTTGCTCCTAGAGTCACAATATAATTTTTCCGTATCAAAACAACTTCCTGCTGAGACATTTATCGGCAAACAAAAACAATTATTCGGCTGAGCCATGTTTACTCGCCGGATTTGTCCGGTGCCGTACCTCGAGAGAGAGAGAAAAGCAAAAAAAAAAAAAAGGTTACTATATTCAACCTTCTGCTTATGGGTTTCATGTGTCGCAACACGCACCGTTGTGGGTGAAGTTGCCACCGATTTGCATTGACAGACACGTTCTCGCATTGTATGGAGGAGGGAAAAAGGCAAAATGTGGATGAAATGTCGCCAAAATGAGGATTTAGGCATCTAACGTGTAATCGGATTCCTAAGCAAACATGGCGAGCGTAGTCCGAGTGAGTGATAGGGGACGTTGTTTCCGTTCTTGTGGTATTGCTACTTCGACTGTAGACTGAATACATTGGGGGTTGCCGAGACAAAGTAACTCCAAACATGAAGTCAAAATCATACAGTCAATATCAGGCAATTTATGGATAAAACACGATTATGATTAAGAGGAAAGCTTCACAATTATGCCACAAGGCTGCAACTGGTTTCGAGGAAAATTTTAAAATCACACGTTGAAGCAGTACTGTCTTTCCATCGGCATTTCTATATTCTCTGTCCCTCATATGAGTACATAGTTCAGAGAGTATAATTACCATTGACGAACATAGTCACATTAAATTTTGAACCAGAAAGTTGAATCTTGAGAGTTATTCAAACACTCTTCTGAATACCTCTAGAATTAATCGAATAGTGTAATATAAGAAGAGTAATATTTGCATATGTGTTTGCTATTTCCGCCTTTATTCATCATCGTTTTGTGTAATAGGTGCATAGAGAGGGTTAAAATCAATACAGTTGATCAAAACATGAAATGAACACACGCACACGCACACCATACCCATTCATCCTCAATTAAAAATCAAGCAATTAACATCGCCCCCGGGGAAATTAATTTATTGACTCAAGTAAACACAAAAACCCACACAAATATTTCTGTGGTTTAACTATCCCTCCCAGTGTATACATAATGCTTCGTGTATAGTGACTCGGATGATTGATTGATAGCATGTATTTTAATTTTACTTGAACACACTTTTGTTGTTGTTATTTCTATACTAACATTAACTGATAGATATTTAGCTATATGATACAATTTTGCTTAATTTTTATAATTTTCCCTACTTTGTCTTTTGATTGATTGAAAGGCAACCTTTTGCACTTTATTTATATATTTATTTCTTATATTGATCGCGTTGTAGTTTGTATGTTAACTATCGTTAAAATAGTATCTTTGAAATCGCCCTTTTTCATGTTTTTACCTGATTTTAACGATTTTCATCGGTTTTTCTCCATCTTTGCTCAGGTCACGGTGGCGTGAACCAACTAGGAGGTGTGTTCGTCAACGGAAGGCCGCTACCCGATGTCGTTCGCCAACGCATCGTCGATCTCGCACACAGCGGCGTCAGGCCGTGCGATATCTCAAGACAACTACGGGTTTCACATGGATGCGTTTCCAAAATTCTCGGCCGGTGAGTTGATGTCTGATATATAGACCTGGGTAGGGAGCGTCTATAGTGAACAAGATGCCTCGTTATGAGACAATGTGTGATTTTTAAACGTAGACAAGGTTGTACCATCTTGAGATAGTTCTTATAAATTGCCAGAATTAAGAAAATGAATAGGTAGTGATACTTTCCAAAATTATTTAGAATAAACAATAGTTCATATATAAAATAATTCAGAATTAAACATGTTTCAATAGTAAATCGGAAACAGTTTATTTTACACAATAGATATCTCTAACCTTTGTACAATGATTTGAGGGGATTTAAACACGATTTGCAAACAATGATCTAATAATAATATTACTAATAGTCATATGTGTGTTATATCAGACATCAACTCACTTTTCAAGAACTTTTGAGACATATCCATGTGAAACCTGTTTAGCTACTTTTAAATGGAACAGTGATTGAGCTTATATCCCACAAACAAAAAATCTCATCAATGAAGTCATTAATACCAATGGAGAAGAGTAATTGTAATGAGATCACGACTTCCAATTCTTATCCATTAACGTAGATTAAAAACGATTGATAAACACATATTGCATCTGATCTTGTAATATCTTTTTTTAAATAAAAAGAAACCCGAAGAAGCAAACTGAACAAAACAACAACAACAACTTCCGCCAATATTCATTTCACGAAAATTCATTCTTCGTTGAAAGATAAGAAAAAAGGATGAAGATTTAATAACTATGGAGTCATTATGTTATCCACCCAGCTGCGTTGTTACTATTCTGAGCTCAGTGGCCGGGATTTCGGGTTAATCTATTGGCTGTATGATCGCGGCATCACATCATAATAGACCCTGGCGCATCTCGATTTAATTCGCCCCGTCTAAATTTGGCATAGCGACCATCTGTACACCTTTTATACCATCTCGCTCAATTTTAGGGTGTCATCAATTTTTTTTTTGTCCGGTTCGCGAACTGTCATATCGTCAACAATATTATTGAAAGTGAGGGAAAGTAAGGAGGAACAAAGGAGGGTTGTACGGTAGTGTGTTTTGTGTTCTAAATTAAAGGACAGCTTGAACATATTACGAAGGGATAGGACACTTTTTACATTAAGAGTTTAGATTCTCCTTTTTATTAAGTTCAAACATGATGTTTGTTTAGCTGATGTTTACCTAAACAAAATGATACAATTTCCGTTCTTTTGTTTTTGTCTCTCATCGCACTGTTTTTCATTGAAGTCTTTTTGGTCACTGATATAATGAAAACAAAAGTTCCATGTAACAGCTGCCAAACCCACTATTAATTTGAATAATCAATTTGAATAAACAATTTAAACAAAAAATATTTTCTAACAAATGTTATTTGCGAAACAATGAGGAAACATTATTTGATAAATTATTTGAATATGGGGGTTGTGACTTGGAATTTATTGGTTACAGTCATTATGCTTACCTAACCAAATTCAATATTTTGAAAATGTTAGCTATCATACTATGATTGTTCCGAATAATCTCATTTCTTAACATAATTTAGACAATCCTAATCTCATTACATCTCAATAATTGACCATTATTCATCACGTTTGATTTGTTCAGTCTCTCGTACATAGTTTATCAACAAATCTTAAAATACCCAGTCACTTGAAAAATGTGTATACGTTATGAACACGAAAGACCTGCAAACGACTTGAGCAAGAAAGAAGATTTGTCATTTTGATTACAGCAAGCATCCCGTCTCCTTTATTGGCAGTACCCAATATCCCCATTCCCTTCAGCCTGCAACTATGATTTAATATCAGTTTAATTGCACCTGCATAAGCCATATCGTATTTCATTTTCTGGTAGGTAAGCAATAATCACATAATTTTCCTGCTTCGTCGAGCGGTCCATGTTTATGAAATAATAACATTCATAAATTGTCCCGCCCATCACCCGTCGACTGTCTGTATACATGGAATCCCGCTTGAGAGGAGGCCGACGGTTGTATTGGCTGTGATCGCTCCCATGCGCGCTCGAGTTCGGCGACTAGCTTCAACCGTGATTCACGCGCAATAATAATTCATGAACTGTCATGAAGCTTCGATGAAGTCTGTACTGTTGCCGTTTTGCCAACCTTGAGATCTTAATGAAAAATAGATGGTGGGTTGATGGGTTTCTGAAAGGGGCATAATTTCGTCTGCGTGACAAGTTCTGAAGTGATGATACCACACTAAAACACACAGAAAAAGGGACAATCGCGCGATTAAAATAAAAAAGATTGAAGAAAAGTGATTTTATTTTTAACCCGAATGCCGATTTGTGAAACCCGATTGACCTCTCAGAAAAGGTGTTAAAACCTAAATAAAATGAACCAGATACATAACCTCAACTCCACCGCGATTGAATCGTTTACAAACATAACAATCCCGTGATTATTACATGCATGTCACGGCAATGACTAAAAACATTTTCGTGACATATTTTTGTTGTCAGATATTATGAAACCGGTTCAATACGACCCGGTGTTATCGGAGGAAGCAAACCCAAGGTAGCGACGCCAAAGGTGGTGTCGAAGATTGCCGATTATAAACGACAAAATCCGACCATGTTCGCCTGGGAGATTCGGGATCGGCTGCTGGCCGAGGGCGTGTGCGAGAAAGACAACGTTCCCAGTGTCAGCTCGATTAACAGGTGAGGTCAAAGTTCCTAAATGATTGTCATGCTAAATCTGTTTACTTCATAGGTAAGAATTGAAGGATGTTGTTATTGTGTGTAAATTCACAACGAATGGATATCAATTGGAAGCCTTTGATTATGTTGAAAACATTCTTGCTTTCACAGAATACCTTAATTGATCATCATGTAACGTTTTCTTAGCGAAGAGTGGTCCTCAAATCCACTTGATTATTATACATTATTTTGTAGCCGTATATTTGTTTTAAATGTTAAAATATAGTATAAACAATTTTGTATAACACAATCTCGAAGACTTTCAAGAAACAAAGGCAATTCCAGTACCCCGTTGTCGAGATTGCAATGACTGTCAAAACCATATCCGGATTATGCGACAGACCATGGAACTTTTGCGATATACTATATTAATATTTATATAATTTTTTTTTTACAAACAAGACAAGCTCAGCACACAGTGGTTCCAAAATTATCAATCGGAGAATGATTATTAAAAATAATATACTGGATTTTCTCTTTTTGCTTCATGTCTTTTGGATTGACAGGATTGTAAGGAACAAGCTAGGAGACAAGAAGCTCGATGAGCATCAAACGGGTTGTCTTCCGACATCTGGTTCCCCTCCATCCTCCCTCATCCACCCCGGGGACCCCGAGAGGACCGGCTCCTCCTACTCCATCAACGGGATCCTGGGCATCCCCAAGCAGGAGAAGAGGATCAAGGGAGAACTTTACCCAGGTACGTTGGATCAGGATTGCCGTGGTGATGACGGTCATGGGAATGGTGGTGGTGGTGGTGATGATGGTGGTGGTGGTGATGATGGTGGTGGTGGTGGTGGTGGTGATGATGATGATAATTGTGATGATGAAGACTTTAGATAACAAATGTCGTGATTATTTTGAAAGTATTGTGTTAATGATGAGAATAATCAGAATATTCCGGTCGTTATGATGGTGCTTAGGTGATGATGAAATTACTTAGATTTAGTGATGACGATGACGATGATGATGATGATGATGATAATGATGATGTTGATGATGATGCTTATTGTGTAGACAAGGATTATCAATGCTGGTCATGGTGGTGGTACTAATACATTTCATGGTATTTCTGAAAAATGAAAGTAGTAATGTTGGTGATAATGATTGTATTGCTGAGGTGGTGAATATAGGGCTCAATTTCATTAGGTTTGATGTTTTATGAGTGATTCACGAAACATAGGTATAGGCTAGTTATGATATTCTAAGAACAGGACGATGAATATCTTTTTCATCTTCCCCACGATGCAAGTTCCTCTTTTTAGGGATACAAAAATACGCGCAATGACCATGATAACGTTCCACCTTCATATCCCATGCATTATTAATTTGCATATATCCAGCTCATTTGCATAGATGCCCGTTGACCCGTCTCTGGCCCCCATACCTCATTAGCGTGACTCACTAATGGCCCTTTCCAGCTCCATTCGGCGGCGTTGGCCATAAAAATGCCGGTGCTTTAATGACATCAATTTTGCAGAGCCTATGCGAGATCCAATTTTTCATGATAATTTTGTTTCCTTTTATTTATATCCCTATTTTTATTATGAAAGGGGCAGATTGGCCCTATATTATACTCTCTGACATCTGATAGTTATTTTGTTTGGCTTCCCGGTCTTCGGGAGATAGGCCGCCCGATTGCTTAATCAATAACGGGACTTCAATCATAACAAATATGTCTTTGGGGATATACAAGATTAAGTTTAAAAAAAAAAAATTAACAAAGGTTTAATTAGTATCCTGAAAAGGGAAGGCTCTGAAATATAATGATGTATGTTATACCTGTATAGTCCTCGTTTGGATGGTAGTAATTCGGATGTAATTAACAATAAAAGAATAAGACAAATAGAGGAGCAGAAGGTATAGGAATACAACAAAATATATTAACACAAAAGATGTTGGTCGATAATGTGGTTTTGAAACAGAAAGGATTATAAAAAAAAAACGCTGGGCACATTTCAAACAAGTAGATTTTGGGGGTACTTTTTAAAAACACCAATGATAAACGTGTTTTTTCTTAACAAATCGTATTTAATTGATGGCTGGAAGTAATCGAGATTCAAGTTGGATCTTAATGGGAGTGAAGTGGGGGAGAACAATAGCAGTGCAAACAATTCTCTTGACTTGCGGCGCGCTACCACTTAAGATCCTGAGAGGAGGGTGGGGGAGGGGGGGGGGGGGGGGTGGAGGAGAGAGGGTGATCTTGAGATGCGTAGTATAGATTATATTTAAACACTTGACTTGAGTTGGAGAGGGTTCATTGCTTGGTGTATGGATAGGCCAGACGCGCGGAGGGCTGCTTAAGAGAAGCATTATGGCGTGTCATAATCATAGACCATAAGTCAACAGAACCCGTGTTGTTATTACGCTCTATCTACATCCATTTCATTCGGACTTGACACTTTACAACTCCCATTCCTCACCAAAGGGCCTTATCCACGCTTGATTTAAAAGTATTTAAAGACTCATTCTTATCTCGCAAACCCTTCCGTTTTGTCCCCTCGCTGTCTCCTTTCCATCCATCTCCCTCTCTCTCCCCGCATCTCTCTCAATAGATGGAGCTAATAATGTCGCCCTGGGCAGTAATTTACACTTCATCAGCCTCTGGAAGTAGCGCGAAGCTATAATTTTGTCATTTAAGCGAGATAAAGTATGTTATTAAAAGTCAAAACCTCCAGGGTTTTCGACGTACAAGAGGCCGCACCTTTGCGGCATGTTCTCTTCCCCTTGCCCGAAATGGGTGCGTTGCATAGACGGATGGGGGTAAGTTTACGTCAGGGGCAACGCGTGGCGCCTCTCGGATACCAGGAGGGGCTTATATGAACGGTGTAAGGGGTAGGAAAAGGGACCCGCCATCGCTCTCTACCCCAAGACGTGTTCATTTGAGCGTCTCCCACACACGCTTACTCCTTACTCTAACATCTGCCACTACATTCCTCTATGCAAGGCTGAGAAACATTATCGAGGGTACTATTGGCGTTTGGGTTTTTAACGTCAAGGGTATTAAAGTCTACATGACTTGCCTTTTCCCCCGCAACCCCTCTTTCTCATGAGGATTGATTTAATTAAGTCTCTTTCGGTTTATTAACTCAAGAAAGTCTAGTTAGACGAATCTTGGATGTTTATAGAGAAGCAAGGTCTTCAGAAGAGTCAAACATAATGGAACAAAACAAATATCAAACACACCGGGGATATGAAATTATAAAACAAAAAATCTAGCAAGCATATATTTTCTCTTTCTTGCTCCTCATTGTCTCTCTCTGTCCTCTTTCTCCTCATTCTTTTTTCTTTCATTCTCTCATTTTTTTCTCATTTTCTCCTTATTTTATTAATCCTTTCATTTCTTTTCTAGTATCCTCCTCTCTTTCTCTTTCCCTCTACTTCGTTGATGTCATTTAAAAATAGTGTTTAAAAATGTTCAATTAAAATCGTAATTACTAAACATTATCAAGGAGAAACATTGTGAGAAATGCTAATGTTAGATGGTAAAAGAAAATTGTCGTTACTTAGCACGATCAACGTAGAACTCATTTGACCTAATTCATCAACCGACCATTGTCATCCTCTGAAAAAAACACGAAGGGACACTCATCATCAGCATCATCTTAACAACCACGAGGACGACTTCGCTGGCGTAATTGCGACATTTCGAATGCGTCCCACGCGATCGTCGACAGCGTGTTGTAATTCGAACACATGTATTGGATACAAGCGAACAGTGAGTCACGTACGATGCGCACTTAATCATCGACGACGCGAAAATCATATTTCCAATTTAAATCAGACAAGAATATTATATCAGAACCGGGGGCATTATCACGGCCTGGCGGGCGGGTTTTCGGCTCTCTTACAGATAAGGAAGGATATAATTAGCATAACTATTCTTGAATGAAGGGATAGATATATAGATGGATAGAGAGAGAAAGAGAGCAAGAGTAAGAGAGAGATGGGGGGGGGGGGTGGGATCCCCCTTTCCAGCTTTGAGAATGATCTGTGATACAACCTTGCGGACCGTATTATCTTGGTTAATTGCTTACTACAGAAATCGACAATTCCTCAATTCCTATCTAGTACGTATTAGAAAATCATACAAAACGTATTTTCCTCCCTCACTATCTTTTCTTCTCTCCCTTTATCTCAATCAGTATCGTCTTTTTATAGGTATCTCTCTCTATCAGTATATCCGGTGCCAATTTGTTAATCTATCTTTCAATCTTTATGATAATGCTCAACTATATTTCCTCAACATTTATCTATGTATATATTCCACCAATCACTGTCTAATATCTCAATTTTGTAAACTCATTCCTTGACCCTGAACATAATAAGAAATGCCTCACCAAAATAAAAAATGGAATCGCATTCATATTTCCAATTTTTGTAACTTTGGGGGGAAATTCTTGGGAAAGAAAAAAATCTCTGTATGCAAAAAATGGGAATTTGGGTAAATTGGTGTCTCGGGACAAACTGCAACGAATTTCTTTCCACGCTTCGCAGCCTCGCTGATGAGTCTAGCACGTTATGAGCGAGCTAGCGGAGGATGACGAAGCGTCAATCGGCTGACGGTCGGCCTGGAGTTACTGTCTGTCCTCGGTCGTCCTCGGGTTGCTAGCTAATAAATTGCTCAGGTCTTAATAAAGACAAGGCATTTTTCTTTAAGTTTATTAGGCCGTCTATGGAGTTCGGTTGGTTAAGATTCAAATACCATATGAGTTAGTGAAGCGTTTGACTTGGTCTGGTGTAAATTGTATCACTATCAGTGGTCAGAATTATTATATTCATGATAAAAAGGTAAACTAAAATAGTCATATTGGTATTAATTGGGGTAAGGAAAACACCTCTGTTTCTAACAGTCAGTGCTACCGTACATGTGCTAATTATAAATACAAATTCTTATGCATTATGCCTCAATTAGGAAGAAAATAATAGTAATTCCTTAGTCACAAGGCATGCAGACTGTTAGATGTTTCAATTGTCCTTTTTGTATGAAACAATTATTTTCATCCCCTTCATTCTCAAAAATATGAAATTTCTAAGCCTAAGTCTACCACGGCCTTATCCTACCCGATTCACCTTCGTATCCTTATTCCCCGACACTCGTGTAACCCCACATTTTCTTTGCAGGAGAAATCAAATCGTGTAGCGTAGCGTCATTCTATCGTCCCGCCGGAGCTTGGGCGACGCGCATCAGTGCCCGCTCCGCTCGAGGAGCGCAGTAATCCCTCCCTAAGGGACTCGAATGCTAGCAATAAAGTACGCGAACTGATGATATTATTGGCTCGTTTGGGAACCGCTGGGGACCCGGTATAACTGGTCCAAAGATCTCCTTCATGATCATGTCTAGTTACCGATAAGAATTATATTTTTATCAGCTCTTAAATATAGGCATGATTACAAAAAATAAAAATAATAGCACTGTATACAAGTTATTCTGTTGCATTAGCCAAGACCAAACAGGAATCTTTATACCTGGGACTAGCCTGAAAGACCACATCTTCCGTATACAACAAAAGCAATAACGGAAATATGCTCTACTGCTTAAATTTAGCCACGGGGAGTTCGACTGCAGGAAATTAACTATCATATTACAATTACATTTATTTAAGACAATAGAGAGAACATTGACCATTTGAGTGTTAGTGCTTTAACAAAAGAATATGTATGAAGAGTTTGGTGGGAGGGCCAACATATTTTTTATCAACACTTTTTCAAGAATATCACTTTCGTAAATTTAGGAATAATCTTAATATAACGCAGTCAGGAAGAAGTTATTGACGATTTGATTTGACTTGTTAACCATGTTAATGTTTCCAAAAATAGAGTGAATCATTAATTGTTGACAATGCTTTTCATTTATCTAAAGAAATGCCATTTCGCAATTCAAAGAAATAAACGTGAACATTGAAGAATTATCCCCCCCCCCCCAAACAAAAAATAAAAAATAATAAAGGGATCGATCTGTATGAGGCTCAACAAAATGAGAAGCCTCGCATTGAAGTAATAACAAGTCAGAATTGTGTTAACGTCAGAAAAAGAAAAAAAAAGGTACACATCAATTCTGATTACAATTTTGGAAGTATAATCCTTAGATAGAGTTATGAGGAATAAAAAAATAGCAAATCGGTTCACAGATTTTTCTTTTAACTGGTGCGCATCCGTAAGAATGGGGTCCTCGTTTGGGGGTGGTTTGTCTTGAAAATACATCAGTGATACGGATGATGAACAATTATTTTTAGGATGGAAACCTGTTTTCTTATTTTCCATCTCCATCAACCAGTAGGCCGAGTGCAAGAAGGCAGTTATTACCAATTACAAACACTTCTTGCACGACATATTTTTTTGCTTGTTGACCTATACGTTGCGAGTAACATTATTTTTTTTTCAAATCCATAATTTTTATTTTGTAAATGTCTAAAGAGTTTTGTGAGAGGGCCAACATTTGATCAACAATTTTTCAAAAATGTCACTGTCGTAAATTTAGGAATAATCTAAATATAGCGAGGTCAGGAAGAAGTTGACGACATTCTTTGCGTGCAAATTGATCATTTGGTTTGATTAGATTTGATTAATCAATTGATAAACGGCTGAATGCATGATGAACATACATTTGATCTGCAATGAGGATTATTTGATGCTTTCGTGTGAAATTTGTGACTTACGACCTTTTGATATGGACGTCGAAATGGGAGAACGGAATGAAGGATGTCCCAACGAATCGAGATTCAAACCATCTCACTTTCTAGCCCGCCTCCCAAGACAGACTGGCTGAGAGAGAAGGGAGCGAGACTGCGATCTCAATTAACGACTTACTTCCATTTTTTTTCTTTTCCTGATGATGATGATCTTCTTCCCCTGCACCCGTCTTTTCTTAGCTTTTGAGCGCCACGGATCGTGAACGTTGCCGTCAGTTCATTGATTCTATACTGCCTCTGCTAGTTAGCTTTAAAATCCTTTATTTTTATTCTCTATAGACCCTTACCATATAATATGTGTCCCGTGAATGTTTTTTCCTTCTTGTTGGTAGTTTGTCTATCAGTTTGCCTGATTGTCTACCCGTCTCTATGTCTATATTATTCCACATGCAAATCCGCTCCTACCTTCAAAAGGAAACCTTCCGCCTCTTTTTTTTTCTTTCTTGTATCTACATGGGAAAATGCCCCCCAAAAGGGAGGGGGGAGAGAACAGAGAGAGAGTGAGAGAGAGAGAGAAAGAGAGAAAGAAAGAGCGAGAGGGTAGGGTGGAAAGGGGAGGGTGAAATCAATGTGAGAGTAAGGCGTAATTAGGGACCCCTATCACACCGCCCTATATCCGTTCACTTTTTTTATTCACATTTTATCCACCTATAAGGCCGATGCTCCCACCCACCCTACAACGCCACGCAGTGCCCCCTCAATACATGTCCCCTTGCTACGCCATTGCCAGTCACCCTCCTTTATCCCTTCCCCTCCCATCCGATGGACCTTTAACACAGACCTTGGCGCCCCTCCCCCATACCATTGCCTCGCTACACCACCGACAATCACACACCCTCCTTCTATCCCCTCCACTCCCATCCAATGAGGATCTAATACGGGATAATAATGTCATCGACGGTAACCCTATGAGGGTTCTCATTAAAACCTTCGCTATAGCTGTCCCGTCTTCCTACTGCCCGTGACCTCTTTTCTACCGATGATCTCGGGTAATCCATCCTATCCCCCCTCCCATGAGCTTTAACAAAAAAAATCAAGCTAATATCAATTTGATTCTCCTCTAGCTAGTTCTCTCTTCCCCATTTTTATTTCATTACTTTTTCATTTCCCCTCTTTATCATGTCTTTTTAAAGTCCAATGTAACAATAGGTAGCAAGCTTCGGGATTAAATATTACTTCAACACATAGATAGTGATGTATTTTATAATTTTACGTGGAATCTCATTAAATATATTTCAGAATATCATTCAAATATTCTATATATTTTTTTAAAGGTAATTGTTAATTGAAAAAGACTTAAAAAGGAATATTTACGCATGCGCAACTCTGAAGCACTCCGCCATTTTAGATAACCGCAAAGGACTAGGTTTTCTTTTCCATGTCATAACCAACGTATATGAGTGAGAAAGATAGGGGAAAGTATGGTACAGCACTTTCCCTCGCATTATCATTTTCATTCTTCAATTTCACCTCAAAATAATGATTTTCCAGCCGGCAAAACCTTCATGAAATTAGACATGGATATTTAGCGCTTACGCAGCTTGAAAATGACATAATCAGCTGTTTGATGGTTTTTGTATTTTGTGAAGGTAGAGATGGGTGCGCTGTCGCTTCGAGGGTGCATGAGATGTGGGTGATGGTTGTATATCAGGATGATTTGGAGGATGATGTTCGTATGTAAGTGTCATTTTCAGTTCTATGTGCTCGGTAATGGAGCGCATGATAATCTGGGATGATTAAAGTTTTAGTTTGGCAGAAGGAACGAGCTGAAAATCTGCCTTCCTCATTCTAAACACCTTGCCTTCTTACTTGCCTAACGATTCCTCTTTTCGTGTTTGCTATTAAACTAGAACATACAACGTTATCCTTGTTGTACAGACCTATCACTGACGCATTCACTGACGCATTCACTGACCATTCGCTGAAAGTCGGTATAAAAAAGAAAGGGCTATTTATTATTTGTGTAAATGCTCTCTTTGTCCTATACGCCATTTTGTTGTCCTCCAAAATGATAAGCAGCGGACCTCATTATTAACAAGGCAGTTAGAGTTGTTGATCATAACAATTTGCCTATGGGTATTAATAATTAAATAATTAAGTCTTGAGACGATATAAAGCGGAAAATCACGTTATTCACAAACTTGTTTTCTTTTCTTCTTGCCAAATTTTTATCCTATGTGTCCCATTCATTCTACCCTCTTCGTTTTCGCCATAACATCATGTAGGGTGCAACATAATGATAGTATGCGTTAATAATTGAAGACCAATTATTTCCGCCGAATTAAGATGTTCCTCGCCCTTCCCCATGTTAGCAGCTAGCTCCATCACCATCAGCCCCTATTTCCACTGGGAAAGTTCCCATAGCCAACTAAAGTAGCAACTATGGATTTGTGCACGCGTTTTCGTTTTCGGGTACGTTCTCGGGAAGAGATTACGTACAGTACTAATACGGATGTGTAAAAGCATGTTGTGTAGTCATTACAGACCAATGCGCGGGAAAGCGAAAATGGCGCCAATGAGAACCCCTTCACCGTTGGTTCAGAGAAGTGAAAATAAAGAAGGAAATGAAGCCCATTGACCGTGTGTGCATCCATAGTGCTTCTGGAGGAGTGCATTTTAGAGGTCATTCGTTGATTGTAAGTCCAGCTGAGCGAAGACAAATTGAAATTATACTTGGAGATCAAATTTGATAACACTGGTCATGATTTCATACTCCACAGCGTACAGCCGTGTCCAAAACTAATCCATGCGGCTACCCGTGAAAGCGTAGAGCCGTCCAACGTGATCACTGCTTATGATATCCTAACATTTTGATTTTTACCATAATTTTAGATTCAGTGTAGTACTCTCCACTTGTAACATTAATTTTAACATACATTTTAACATAAATCATAAATAACACCTAGGCTAAATCAAATGAAATATTTCATAACTATATACATTAAAATAAGTTAATTCTATAATATCTGCAACTATGAATTGTTTTTTTAATTTTTTTATTTGTGACAATATCGGCGAATGATATTGTTTTTCTAATAATCAGAAAGAAAAGAGTTCAATTCATATTCTGATATATTGGCCAGTTTAATGTCAAATTGAAAAAGAGGTCGCATAAAAATCCCTTTAAATGAGATGCCTTATATACTCAGATTATTTTGAAAAAGTCAAGCGATTTTATACATGCTAAACCTTAATATTCCCTACACCTAGAACATAAAAATCGCATAACTATAGAAGATGTCTAAGGTGACACGAGATTTACATTGAGGAAAGGAGAGGGGTGATTAATGGTGTAGATACCGATTTAAATACATATATAAGGGTAAACCTTCGATTGACCGACATGTTTTCAATTGGAGCGAACTCTTGGCGTAGCCTACGACTTAATGGCTTCTCAAGTAAGTAATAGAGCGCGGTTAAGTAGCGATTTAAGAGAAGAATTGGAGGACTATGGGGTACATTTCCCTTCAAAGGACTCAAGCCCTGGGATTAACGGAGAACGGAAATTGATAGTCCACCTCAAGAAGGACCCAGGAGAGATTAAAACCCAAGCTCTATTCTTCACAGGATTGATCTATTAGTTAAAGGCAGAGGGGACGATAAAGAGGAGAAGAGGGGGACGAATTTTCTCTAAACAATGGATGGGGGTAGTGAGGGGAAGAGAACAAAAGCGAGCGATCTAAGGCTTATGCTTACCTGTCGATAAGGGCTAAAGAATAAATTGAGTAGAGAAAGGTTTGAAATTGGGGCAGAAATAGAAGCTATTCAGGCTAATTTTAGGTCTTGACAGGGTTGATTAAATACCAGAAAATAAATGAGTTTGGTTGACAAAACATGTCCGAAATATTTAAAGGAAGTAATGTAATTTGAATCCCATTCGAGTCCCATGCCATGAATGAACGCTTACTATTCTTTAATATAGATATTACATAATGATCAGTGTAAAAAGTTATTTAATTAGATTAAAAGTCATTAAATTAAGTCAAAGCTTTTTTAATAATCCGTTTTTTAAGGTAATGAACTCATCTGAGGGCCTCTTGATGTAGAATACTTAATCGAAATGCATTCTTTATTTGATTGAAGTGATAGTTTTATGTGCGACTTTTCCCCTTTAAATTTCAATCTCCATATGTCAACCTGAATCTTTTGTGCCAAAACGAGACAAGTGCTGGATAATTGAAACGAGAGCAAGCTCATGAAAGAAATACATTCACAACCACAATGATCTCAATTAACTGATAAACGTGTAACTGGAGGCGCCATCTTGGAATACAAAGTTGAAAACCCGAAATCTTTTAATTGCATAATGACATCCGTTTTCTCCTTTGCAATCGGTAAAGATAACGATTAAAAACAAACATTTCCAGTTGATTTACAAACCCCATAAGTTCTTAGGATTATAAATACGACATCCTACCTATGCTATTCACATTTCTTAAGTGTCATTCAAGTCAAAACCTCTCTTCGACACGAAAGTAATACTTTTTCACTTCCTTGCTTATCCATATAGAACACAATTACAAAAGTGTATCACTGGTCCATCCCATTATCTTGTGGACTCTGAAACCTTTCAAATGAAAAAAGGGGTATCATTATGGGATTATCTAAAGTGTTCCTAAATGATCGAAGATGGGAGTTCAGCTTTGTTTGTCCATGGTGAAAGAGAATGGGGCGAGGTCGTGAAATGCACTTTTTTGCAGGTCATCAAATTCAATATTGGCGTAAATTTAGTACCCTGTATAGATAATGTACATATGGTCAGAACGAGAGACCGCACTGAAAACTTTTGATTGTAAGAATTAACATTTTGTTTTAAAGGATTGGGATTATTACTGCAAAACGCCTCCCTTTTTTTAGTATGTTTAGTTTGAAATGAATCACGTTCATTACGTATACGTTATTTGATGATGAGCATTGTAATTGCATATTGTTTTTTTGTGTGTCAACGTCAGTTTAAGTCTTATCGGGTCTCATATTCAATAGCCATTTTTTGTTGTATTTCAAATTATATATTTGTTCTCTTTCCCCCCATTTCATCGTACTGTGCAATTAGGAAATACAATGCGTTGGATATTGATAATAATGAGAACAAAAATCAGACACAAAATTTCATCTGCTTTTGGCATAGAAGATTCTCTTGGGTTTGGAAATACCGTGTGATATCATCAGCTACTTGAAGAATATACGTACAAGCAGTCGGTATAGGTCCCCGAACGCAAGGGGAGGATTCGAAAACAATTTTAGCAATACCTGATCCTTCTGCCACGAGGCATTAGGAAATCTAAAAACCAACAAATGGGTTCTGAATTAGGCGGTACTTAAAGCTTGAAGACAGTTGGACAACCTGGAAAGTGGATTCTCTTGTTCTACGTCAGGCCTAGTTGACTTTGTGATGTACATTTCTTTCGAGAGCGCGCAGTCGAAAGTGAGCCGAACGGCGCTCGGCAAGGATCGGATTTCTTCGACGCCTGCTGCTTTTACTAACGAGAAAAGCGTGCGCGCCAGGGTGGGCGCATTACGGTGACACGCGTACTTAATAAACGGACCCGGGTTGAACTGCTGCTGCTACTGCGCGACAGATGTTGAACGGGGGATCTAAGAGAGGGTGAGGGGTAAAGGAAGGGGATAAAAGCAATATGACTGGAGGAGAAGTTTTTAAGGGGCAGTGTCAGTTGAGATGTAGGGAGCTTGATAGATCGGAGGGTCATCCCAAGGGATTTCCTGTACCATTTTTTCTCTTCATTTTTGGATGTTGAAGTGCACTCGCGCCGAACTGATAGCTATAACATCCCCTTCATCCATCATAAGTTTAAAAAAAGGGGAAAGACGGAAGCTAAAGTTTTGCTAAAAAGCTTTTTCGTCTCTGTATTACTCTGAGGCTCCTGAACTTAAACAAATACACGTGACTGAATAATTAGTTTGTATCTATCTGAGACAAAAATGCCAAAGAATTAGAACACTATATAAATCCCACTCCTGACATAAAAAGTACCTTATTTTGATGAAACATTACTTTACGTGTTTCAGGTCTCCAGATCTTCTTCAACATCACGTTTAATGACATAGGTTGCAAATTCGTCTCTCAAAATATATTTCTTTGACTTAAAACCAGTATATGGGGTATGAAGGGCATATGGAATGGCAGAAAGCTCACAAGATCTATTCAGACAATCGTCAGGAATATGGAAAGCGTACATTGAACTCTCACAGAGCTATGGTAAAGGATGAAAGAGTCTCTGAAGTGCCTCTGCTTTTTAAAGATACACCTCAATTTTGAAAATCCGCGAAAAAGGCTTGCTGAAAATCCAGCAATCGACCAAACCTCGGGTCTGAGTTTGGAAAGCTTCATGTTCTAAGTTTACATTTCATAGTGTTGTGTTAGTGTCGGGTTCATCCTCCTGATTTCTAGACGGCAACCAGGGGTAACTCTAGCCGGGCCGTCTGGCGGGATGATGACTCCCATCGTGGCACTAGCCGATGACCCTGACTCTGGTATTTGTACCTGTACCTCCAGTGCAAATTTGACCAAACAAAAGAATGAAGTCACAAAGCCAATCCTTTTCTCCCCTTTATGATAATAAATAAACCCGTGTTCTTCTTTATCCAATGTATCATTCTTCACCAGCATCCTTTTGTTTGTATAATAATTGAATTCAATTTATCTTATCCCCTTCTCAAACCGCTTCTATTAATTTCTACATTTTCTTCTGCTCTTCTCTCGGATAATTGTTATGGACCACAGGTACTCTGTTTTATGAAGATTAGGATACGTCTCCATCATCTGTCTATCTTGTCAGCTTAAGTACGAATGTATATTTCCCCTTACAGCAGAAAAGAAAAAAAAATATCCCTGAAAATCTACATGTATTTGAAGCATTGACTTCGGAGGAATTTAATTTGAAGTTGCTGATAAGTTCATCAAAACCACCAGCACGGTGACAAAAGCCAGAACTGTCCATTACCACATGGCCCAAACAGACGGCCCATTCATTACTGTTGGAGCATGATATATTGATATTCCAACTCGTCAATTTGTAAGCAGAGATTGCGACTCAGTGACAGTTTAGATCCGATATCGTCGCTCTCCCCGACCTCGGCGTTCGCTCGACGCCGACCGAAGGTTCTTATCCTCTAACATTACACCGCTCTCCACCCCGACCATTTCAACTCCTTGTTTCGCATACACCCAGACCGAGGATTTTTACACGAAGATGGAGAAAGAAAAGATGCGGTTTGACATTATCACGGACATAACAAAAATATCGCGCAGAAAACAAATCATAACTCTGGTTACCAAACCAACAGAAGTATTCTCGCTATTAAACTCTACACCCTCCCGTGTTACACATCGTGCTTTGTCCAGTCGAAACCTACCATGATGAAGGAGGACAGACTGGGTGGTTGGTGATGGGATCCTTGGGTTGGCTGATAACTCTAAAATAATATATCAATTATAGTATATAGGTGAAAAAGGAACAAAACACCATTTGTTTATGACCCTACAATATGCCATTGCGGTTTGAAATGTCACATGAGATTGACACGAAAATTTGATATCTGGATGAGGATGAAAATATATGAATATCTTGACTGAAAACTTTACGTTGATACCTTATGTTGTAGAGAGTGGATTGATTAAGCTTAAATAATAAGCCAAATATTGAAGGGAAACCACGATAAACGTGTTACCACACATCCCTGATATTATCTAGAAGTTAAAGCAAAAACCAAAAAGGGTTCATGTAATACATATTAAAGCATGCTGCTACACTTCTATTCATTTTACACATTCACCTATAGTCTACTGCACGACGATATCATTATAATGATTATGTTCATACTAGTTTCGCTTGTGTTGTTCAACCTTCTACGATTTCTGATTGTATACATTGAAAGAAGTGTATCCATAACTCATCTAGAAATACGGGGAGGTGTAAAAAGACAATAAGTAGACAAGCAAAGAGGAGAAACTCAAAACATGTGTAAGCTAGCCATATTCGTAGTATCCCCCCCCCCCTCGTATGTGTGGATATTGTAGAAAGAAGAATTATCCTCCACGAAACGACCTAGATAAGAATAAAGTTGTCCTAATGTTTTTCTCTCAGCTAGGTGATTTGAAAATTCATATTAGTTTCGTTGATATGATAGGGCTGGATTTGATCAAGCGGGATGGAGACGTGATGAAGTTGTTGTCATGGAAACTGTCTCCTCAAATGTTTGGAGACATGTTTGTCTTGAGATGCTGAGATGTATATGAATTGTAGAGGATGATTAACAATGTTGGTGATGGTGATGATAGTGATGGTGGGAATTATGATGACAATAATGGTGATGATATTGGTGATTGGAATAATGATGATCATGATGACGATGATGACAATGCAATTGATACTAATGATGATTATTGTGGCACTAGTAATTCGTGGAGCACGTGGTAGAAACGTGGAGGGGGGGGGGGGGGGGTGGAAGGGGGGGGGGGGGGGGTGGTGGAAGGTGGGGGGGGGGGTGGTAGGAGACAGTGCAAATAATAGTGATGGTGATAATGTTGTATGATGTGATGAGTATGATCATGGTGGTGACAACCGCAAATTATATTTCTAATACTATTATTTATGTTAAATGTAATAACTCTATTCAAAAGATAATTAACAAATTTCGAATAACCTTTGTGAAGTGGTTATTATTCTTGACCACCAATCAGAAAATGGTTGGTTTGAATCTTACCGAGATGCATGTGCATATAATTATAAGCATCACTATCTTCTGTTATATCCCTCGACCTTAATATAGGTTTGACAATTTGGGTCCAAGAAACTTTTTGTGACTTCATGGATTTCAGGAAAAAATAATAGAAAACACGATCATATCTTTATAATGAACCCTTTTCTTTTTATTCTTTTTCTTTACAGATGGTACACCAGGGCATCATGATGGCCAATCTGTCCTGGCAGAAGAAGCCCGCAAGATGATGAAGACGAACAGTGGTGCTTTCTCTCCCCACCAGATCGAAGCGATGGAGAAGGCTTGTAACCCCTCACTCTACCCCGACGTCTACCGCAAGGAAATCGCCCAGGATGCCCGTGGTCAGGTGATTACCAGGAAGATGGTACTATTTTATGCCTTTCAACCAACTCGAAAATATCTTACTATGTCATTTTTGGTGTCAGGAGTGGGATTAAACGTTGGATGCCTAATTAGTCAAGTTTTCTCAAAAGAAAAGCCAAGCATAGTCTAATTTAATTTATTTGTTTAGGTTGAAGAGCCATTAAATTTCATGCATACGTTGCATGTTTGTACTTCACTTTAATACACAAAAAATGTAAAAGGAATTTCATCAAATGTTGTTTAAAAAGTTAACGATTTGACATAGCTCCAGAGCTGTCATTTCCGGTTATCAGTGCATCCACTACAGTCGCCAACGTTCACCTCAAACAGGTCAAAAGGTTTAAGGATCACTTAAATTCAACAACAACAACAACAGCATCAGATATCAATGTATCTTTTTTTCCCAAATTTGAAGCTTGATTGTTGTACGTTTATTTCTCGTTATCAGGTCGGTATGCCTATCTCCAGCGCCTCAGAATACCATGCGAGTTTAGAAGCACAGCGCCATCATGCGGTGACATCAGGTTATCATCAAACAGGTAATAAACAAAAAAAAATAACATATTTTTTTAAATGCAACTGTGCCTTTATTTAGCTGTTCCAGACAAGATTGAGAATTTTTGTTGAGATGCAAGACGTTGTCAAACCTTCAGAATTTTTCGATTTTCAATCCATCCATCCTTCTTTACATTTCAGGCCAGAGTCGAGATATGACCCCACTTCACGGCTACCCAGCCTCATCTCAAGGCGGTTATTCCAGCGGGTCGGTGGCCGGTATCGTGCCTCCTCTAGTGCTTCCACCGGGCAGTGGCTCTTACAGCCATAGCGGACGGGAAGGTGAGTGCTCAAAACAACTGGGGTGGAGACTAAGTTCTAACAAAATGGCGGCTTACCAATCAACGCTTTTTTTCGCGTGGACTTACAGTCATTTTAAGAATTTGTTTCCACGTGGACAAACTTTATTTTGATCCCTACATCGCTTGAACCCACCCAAAATGAATCGCTGAAGATGATGATGATAAAAATGACAACGGTTCCCTTCTCATTATATTTATAACATTATCTAATTATTTCTTCTCCCTTTCTCTCCTCGCTCTCTCCCTCTCTCTCTCCCTCTCTCTCATGACCTAGTTTTTTATCAAATTGTTGGACCACATGTCATGATGGCTGTTAGAGTTGCATAGCCTTAATTTGAAAGGAAAAGTACCGATTAACCTAGCCCAAATATGGAGAGAAAACGCTGATAAACTTGTCCTTCTAAGAAATTGATTATCAGGTTATTTAACTCTTCCTTTTCCTCTCATTATTTTCGCTCTTTTCCCAGGTGAATATTCCTCCCAGTTTTCACAGTACAACCATCCCCACGCCCAATTCGCAGTTTCAGGCCATTACAACGATTGGCAACGCTATACTGGTAGCCAGAGCCTGCTAAGTAAGTAGACCTGTAAGTATTATCAATCACAAAAATGACGGGATACGGCTTGTGAAGAGACTAGCCATCGTGTTTGAATTCACTAACATCTATATTATTGTAAAATGTGTATTTTTGAATCACTTTAAAAACTAAACAGGACGGTTATAAAACCAGCTCACCATTTTGTTGCCACGACCAGAATAATGATGTTAATTTGATGAAAAAACGGCTGCCTACTCATGTAAATCTAGTATTTTGGTTTTCCATACTTTCATTACTGATGCAGATTTACTACTAATTATCATAAAATTATTTACCTACCAAGTGAAAATTTACACTAGGCCACGAGCGTTGTAGATTCCATTACCAAATTGAATTCTTCAATCTTTGCTCATGATGATGAATTTAAGATTAAATATCAAACATATCATTTGGCGTAAACAGAACAACATTATATTGCCATTTCGTCGTATTAGCATGCATGCTATATTTCTAGATGCATTCATTTAACTGTTCTATTATTTGTGTTAATATAACTATATTCATCATAATTTGCATGTGTAGTTTGTGATTCATGTGATCATTTTCTTGTATTCCTTTCAACCATTCGTCCTTTGTGTAAATCTTTCTTCATAATTATGACCTCTCCCTTTGTGTAACCCAAGTTTGTTCTAATCTGTTGTATTCCGTTTGTCTCTTTGTTTCTTTTCTCACCCATACACCCTTCCACCCACCCAACCACCTACCCACCCATCCCATCCCATCCAATCATTCATTCATTATCACAAACTTGTATACGCGTGCGCAGATTATAGCTACCAATGAGGGCCAATGAAAGTAACTCTTCCCAACCTTTTTTATGACCCTATAGCCAAACAAGGCAGCCCCCAGGCGCATGCCCAGATGTCAACCCACAATCAGGCCAGTCACCAGCAACATCAGCAACAACACCAGCAGCATCAGCAATACCTGTTGCAAGCTCAAAGCCACAACGCACATCTACATCCCTCATCGCAAGCTGGGTTGGTCGGCGACCCCCATAACAGAGTTGTATCTCCACAAAACGTCACAACCACCACCTCCCCCGCTGGCAACAGCATCACCCCAAGCATCAACCATCATCCGCATCCAGGATCGCAACCCCAGCAACATCATCCACAACAGATGCGGCACAGTCCTCATGATCTTACAGCCACCACAATGGCGGCGTCGCCTGATACCAGTGTAGTTGTCATCTCGACCGGTCCCCCTGGGGAACCAAGGGGTACAAGCGTTCTGGATCTACGTACAGGGGTAACAAATGGCACCCCTGTCGTTTAATAACCCCAATCCACCCACCATCATCAACACAATCAATAACAACGGTTCAACTAGCTCATAATCCCCTTCCATTGAGTCTGCTGAATGCTGGTTCCCATACGTAATCATATGTATGTCTTGAAACAAACACTTCTTGTTTTCTGTCATTATAATGCCTGTCGAACAAACTATATTGAAATAAAGCTATATTTCAGGATGAAAACAAAGAATGATCAAGTGCAAATTATGCAACCAACTATTTCCCACCATAAGTTGAATGTCCCACCAGATACAAATCATACGAGTTGGATAGTCCTCCGAAATCGAGCGTAACGATAGATCAAAACTTTAGATATCCCCCTTTTATAAACCACCTTTTCTGTTCGTAGCGATTTTCCTGTACAAAGTATATCAAACAGTTCTTATTGTAAATAGATTTATTTTCTATGAAAAAAAGGGCCTTTCTCTGAAATGTTTAGAAGAGTATTCAATGTTTCCTTTATATTGTATATATTTATTCCATGTTTTTTTTTGTAGTGTATATTTTTTGGTGAATGTGTGTCTTGTATGTATACCTTATACGACGACGATTCCAACATCGTGTGTATCTTCTGTTATGTGATGGGCAAGGCAATGCTTTATACTTGTAGAATAGTTGATTTGATGGCGTGAACGCTGAACGTGAAGGTTCACAGATCGAAGTTTACTTAAAAACCTTTCCCCTTTGTACTAATATATTATCCTCTTGGCTATAATAAACGCACAAACAAAATGCACAGTACGGCCTTTTGCTGCATCTTATCTTATTTATTCACTTGGCTACAAAGAAGTTTTTCGAACCTTTGATGTTTTTTAAGAAATTGGTTGAGGTGATGTTTTCTAAATAGATGAATTATGTTATTCATTCCTTGTTTACTGCTCTCGGTTCTGAACATGTCGTTTCAACGCTATGCGAAGAAAACATTGAAATATATTTCCAAGTGTATTCGGGCAGGTATTGGTGCAATAGGATTACTCTAGTCATTTTTATTCATTTTTTAAATATTTTGATTATTCTTTGGGAAACTAACTCAGAGTTAGTGAGTTCGGTATTCCATTTATTAGCAGTAGCTTAGAACTTTGGGATGACAGTGGATTTAAATCCAGCGTCACAAACATGGATGCTTTTGTTTTTTACATTATCAAACTACAAATATTAATATATTTGTTATAATTCTGTGCGACACCTACGCAATCACGCGAGCAGACATTTTGAAATACTTTGCGATAATTTGTGATTTAAAAAAAAAGGATGCACATGAAATCAGTCGTTTTCGTTCACATGGTTAATGGTCATGATGGTGATATTTTGTACTTGTCACGGTTAGATATGGAAGTAGATGATTCAAATTATATAAAGGTATTCGCCTCAGGAAATTCAACGAATCATGTAGTAGGCAAAGATGTTGATAATAATTGCGTTATGAATGCACAAGTATTCATATTATTTTGTCCGTCAAATTTGATTGTAGTATATTCTAAGACATTTTCAAATGAGATAATCTTTTTCTCATGTATTTTAAGATTTCTGTGTCACAAAAAGTTTATTATTTAATTCTTCTCCTGTCTTGATAGTAAAGAAAAAATCCCGGGCATTCTGACTAAAAGCTTTAATTCAACATTCGTTTACCTGGAAAAATAAAAATAGCATAACATGATTGGTCTTTCTAAAAATGATCTTCGGATTTAATTGGATTTTTAGGTTAAGAACTATGATTATTGGATTATCTTTGGAAGAAACAAAAATGAATGCTTTAATATAAATTTATTTCATTCTTGATACTGTCACCATCGACCATAACTGTTTATATTTTGTAATATATCATACTTATTTATGTTATTAATTTCGTTAACAAATTATCTTCTTTTGAAAATAAAAACATTTCAACCACGTCAAACCTCCCTCACCGGTCATATATTTTCCTTCAATGTATAATACTTTGGGAGTTTGATAACTTATCTATTTTCATTTTGAACAAATTGAATACAATTTTGTCCGGTGAAAAGAATATACTGAGTCACACAATGTCTTTATTGTATTTATACACAAGTTTCTAACCTATCTATATAGTTCTCTATGAACTGTTAATTATGATTATTCATTTTGCACAATGCCTTTCATTCTCAAAAATAGTGTCGCGATGAAATATGTGATGACACGTACTAAAGCTATGAGAGTTTTGATATGTAAATATTAAAAGACATGCCTTTGAATATGAACAGTAATGTATAGTGGATTACAACCAACAGCGTGGTAAAAGGGAACAAATTAATAATAAACAATAATGAGGATAAAAGTATTGATCAGGATAATAATGATAAATTATTAAAGCAAGGTTTGATCGTAAGTGTAGTCAGTTTATATAAACAATGAAATTAAGAAGTAAAAATGATTAGTTGGCCATTTAAAACTAGTTTTGTAGCACCGTGTTTTGTTAATTTTTCAATATTTTGTAAGCCTGTTTTTTTCTTCTCTTCCCTTTAATAACACGTTTAGGATTTACAGTTAAAACTGAAATGTCAAATTTAAGTATGTTAGAAATAATAATCACTTACACGTCGCCATTTATTATATTTATTTATTATTTATTATTATAAATGTCATTCCTTTTATCTATTATCATTGTTATTATTATTGTCATTATCATAATTATTGTGATTATTATCATTATTATTAATAATGTAATGTTATGTTTCTTTTTCTTGGGGGGGGGGGGGGGGGTTAATTTAATGAAGAATCCTTTGTAGAAACTTAAAAATCACAAATATCCTTATGTGTAACAAATTGTTATCTTGATTTTGCCCTACACAATAATGTAGAATTGCATTGATTTTTTTACTAATTCTATGTTTGACAGTTCGAAGAAATTATGAAATCATCTCTTGTTTTTATATTCATTTTTCGATATGCCTTATATAAGCCCATTGCGACCAACACTGTTCCATAATATGAGTGAAAACAGGCATTCCTTTTTTGTTTCGTTTATTAATGAGATTTATTGTACATCCCTGGGACACTGTCATAATCGTCCTTTTGTGTGTGTAAGGGTGCTACTTTCCTAGAAATTCATACCCATTCCATTATCCCCCATATATCTCTCTCTATCTTTCTATTTTCATCCTCTCTCTCCCTCTCTCTCTCTCTCTCTCTCACACTTTCTCGCTTTTATCCTATCTAACTTCTTAAAAACAGTTTTATGTCTTTTATATACACATTTCGATTTCAAATTCATCTTGACTTTATTATCCAACTTGACTTGCAAAAGAGTACATTCTTACTTAATTATTTATTGTATAAAAGAGGAGATGTTTTACATATTGTATAACCTCTTCCACAGATGCTGACTATGTTTTGATTTATTGACTTTTTTCTTTTCTTTTGTGGTTAGTTTTATACTAAAAATCAACGTATATTATATGAATTTGTAAAGAATACAATCATTCACTTATCTTCACTGGTGAAGCATTATGGTTGTGATATTTCATGGAAATGTCTCACAACATACTTTGTACATGGTATTCGTTTGTAATAAAAAGCGAAAAACACCTTGACATGTTCGAGCGTATTCTCTTCTGCTTAATTCGCTAGAGGTCACCAGCTCATTGTTCAATTCCTTCGAAGAC
Organism: Strongylocentrotus droebachiensis; assembly: GCA_035222895.1. NCBI lineage: Eukaryota > Metazoa > Echinodermata > Echinoidea > Camarodonta > Strongylocentrotidae > Strongylocentrotus > Strongylocentrotus droebachiensis. Next base: position 81,124 of record JAVYIG010002469.1, on the reverse strand, counting down.
GGGCGATACAAAAGGAATGATGATGATAATGACGATGATAATGATGGTGAAGATGATAATGATGATGCGGATGGTGGTCATGGTGGAGATTTAAGTGATGATGGAGATGATGTTGCTGTGGATGATAACTATGACTAGCGGCCGTAGTGATGACGGTGATGGTGGTGATGATAATGATGATGATGATGATGATGCGGATTGTAGTGGCGGCGGTGATGATGATGCAGATAGTGGTAATGGTGGAGATTTAACTGATGATGGAGATGATGTTGCTGTTGATGATAACGATGACTAGCGGCCGTAGTGATGACGGTGATGGTGGTGATGATAATGAAGGTGGAGATGATGATGATGCGGATGGTATTGGCGGCGGTGAGGATGATGCAGATGGTGGTAATGGTAGAGAATTAAGTGATGATGGAGATGATGTTGATGATAACGATGACTAGCGGCCGTAGTGATGACGGTGATGGTGGTGATGATAATGATAGTGAAGATGATGATGATGCGGATGGTAGTGGCGGCGGTGATGATGATGCAGATGGTGGAAATGGTGGAGATTTAAGTGATGATGGATATGATGTTGTTGTTGATGATAACGATGACTAGCGGCCGTAGTGATGACAGTGATGGTGGTGATGATAATGATGATGATGATAATGAGTATGGTGGTAGTAATGGTGATGATGATGGTGGGGGTGATGATAATGATGATGATGATGATGAGGATGATGCTACTGCTGATAATGACGTTTATTATTAATGCTAATAGAAATGATACGGATGATGATATTAAGAATGATAATGATTATGATGTTTCTGGTGATGCTGCTGGTGATCGTGGTGATAATGGCGATGCTGATGAAATGAAGATGCTGATGAAATTAAGATGGTAAATAATAACATTGTGAACACACCTCAAAAGTCTGCAAAACACATGTACTAATAATAATTTGTGTAAATAATTAAGTTTGTTTAATATTCAAACACAGAAAGCTCAATAACATTTCATGCAAAGCGTTCTAAATGTTTCTGTTACACTGATCTTAAATCAAGCTTGAGCTAACGAACTCTGGATTACCTCCCCCTCCGTCATTCTCGATGCAAGAGAAATGGCTACACATTCTTTGTTCGCAGATGGCGCTCTTAAAGAAATAGAAACGCGTTCTGATTAATCAACCTATTCAAAAATATGCCTGCCAAAAATTGATTAAAATTAAAAAAAAACTTACAAAACTAAACCAATCTCCCCCAAACAAACTAATGAAACAGCACAACAAAAGCAAAAGCAAAACCAACAAAAAGGAAACAACTAAAAGCATACTTATTATTATCCCCAAAATACCGATGTAATTCCTATATTGGGTAAATTCAAAGAATTTCCCTCTAATAAAAATTAAGCTTAATTTGAATAAAGTTGCTATCCATAAGCCAAAGATAGATATGCTAAACAGGAAACATAATTATGTCCGTTCATTCTAGAATTGCAAAATGGATCTACGAGAAAGTGAACATCTATGATATTATCCATTAGGTTTTTCATGTTGAATAATTATTGTTTCCAATGTGGTATCACATTGATATCTGGATATCACCGTATTTAAATGTTCACACAATTAAGATATGACATGAATAATGGTTATAGATAATGGTTATCATTGAGGATAAATTTGGCGAACACGGTGCCATGTTTAATATATACTTCCTATTGACAATTGAATTTGATTTTAATCGGAAAATTTAGAAGACGAAGCTGCACATATATAGTATAATAGTACATTTTATTTGCTTTACATCAAAGCCGTTTATGTCTGAGTAATAGGAACGAAACGTTTTCTGTGATTAAAAAGAAATTGATACAAATTATTGAAAGTAAAAAGCCCACAAAAAGCGTCAATATAGTTATCAGCTCATGCATGCATTTCAGAGATATCATAACAATGAATCTACGAGAAAGTGAGCATCTATGAAATGATTCGTTAGGTTTTTCATGTTGAATGATTATCGTTTGCAAAGTGGTATCACATTAATATCTGGATATCACCGTATTCAAATTTTCACACGATTAAGATATGACATGAATAATGGTTATAGATAATAGTTATCATTGAGGATATATTGACGAACACGGTGCCAACTATATAGTTCCTATTTACAGCCGAATTTGATCTTAATCGAAAAATGTAATTAAACAAAAGACGAAGCTACATATATAGTATAATTGTACATTTTTGTATGCTCTATATCAAAGCCGTTTATGTGTGAGTTATAGCAAAAAAACGCTCCTGTGATTTAAAAAAAACAATTAATACAAAATTATGAAAAGTAAAAGAACCAACGAAAAAGCGTCTATATAGTAATCAGCTCATGCATGCATTACAGAGATATTAACACAGTAGCTATGTCATCACACGTCGATCCACTCGTTGTATTGAAGTTTATTGCCAAGACTAAGCACTACAGAGAAAGAAATGGATGGAGAGACAAAGAAAACGACGATTACAAATAGGAAAGATAAACATTATTGATATTAATGATATATAGCACACATTCTTATGATATAACACTTCTAAGCGCTTCATAGGGATTTAGGATATTATTACCCTGCCTTTTGCTCCGGAAACCGTAACGTTCAATACACTCAAGGAAAAAATCCTTCACGATTGCAGTTCCATTTGAAAGGAAATAATTAATATTTTCATGACATTGGTTTTCTCAATTATTCAAATCTAGAAAAGAAAATGAATTTACAATTGTTTATTAGTTGGATTCAAAGCGGCCAAGTGCAGAATTGCAAAACAAAATTTAACAGTGAAAAGTTAATCTTATGGAAGAGTAGGTTCGTTTTAGCTGTCATATCAAGTTAATGAGATGGCTGAGTTCTGGCAAAGATGGAGGGTAATTTGTGAGCTTTCTCATTCTCTGTTTGTCATTTTAAAAGAATATCAAAGTAGAAATGCCCCCTTAACATGATTTCTTTTGAAGTATTCGGCAGATGACTAGTTCTAGCTAAAGTGTTTGGACCAAATAGTCAATGACGAATGTGCATGTAGTCTAATATACTCGTTTCCGTGTCAAGATCGTGTGATCTTCGCCAAGATTGAGCCAATTTTGTTTAATTTATAACATTTAACAACTTTAAAATCTATCCTTCTGTACAAAATGTAACAGGGATTAATAGGAATTTATAGTAAATTTGTAAGAATTAATCTGTATTAATATGTAAGCTTGAAATTGTATTTTGTGTTAGCTGTAGTGATAAGCGCAAAAAGAGACCTTTCAGTCTATTTCGCAATTTAAAAGTCCATGTTTATTTTGTTATCATTATTTGTATATATTAATATCATTATTATCATCATTATAATGATTATATTTGTATTATCATTATTATCATTATTATCATTATCATCATACTACCATTATACAATAATTATCATTGATCGACCTTTCACAATGCCACTGCTTGACACCAGTGCTAAGCTGTACGTTTAAACGGACTTACTTGACGTAGATAGGGTTTCCATGAACTTCAGCCTGGTCTGTTACAGGGCTCACCTTCCTAATACAAGCAACCAATAAAATAAAAAAGGAAAGAGCGATTAAAACTTTGAGGAGGGAAGAAAAATGTTATCATTATAATAAAGATGAAGTATACGAACAAACGGAAAAATGCTAAATGATTATGTGATGGAGTTGGGGGAAGCTCGTGATAGTTGTAAGACACCTTTTCTGGATGACCATGTGTATCCTTTGCGGTAATTTCCTACGAGTTTCTAGCCTTAACACGGTACCTAACAAACTAAACTTAAAGCTAAAACAAAACCTAACCTACAAGCCAATTACAAAACTAACCCTTACCTAACCCTCTACTTTAAAGAAAATATTATTGTGGATTGATAAAGAGCTTATTACACCGACGATGTCTTTAGGCCTTTTGCAGTCCGCAGCAAACTACAATGACTTTTCATCCTACCAGACACCTATCTAATAACTGGATGGAGAGTGGCAATATGGATTAATTTCTTGCTATATAGGACGCTAGTGTCTGGCTATGATTCGAGCCCTTAACTATTGGATTGAGCATGTACCTGCTTATTATGTACATGGATTGAGAGACATGACAAGTTAACGAACCACTATACCATGACACATCCACAAATGTCGGAGCACCTTTGAGGCGCCCTGTAAGGATACACAAATGTACGTGTAGCTGAAATCCCATGATGGCATTGACAAATACTCCTGGAAAGTCGAAAATTATAAATAATACGTATTCCCAATATGGTCTCTATCGGATATACAACAGGGTTAAAAATGGTCTCCATTTTTGTCGTTGAAGGTCTTTGCTATCATGATAACCGTGTGTCAAAAAAATAAATGAGCATACCTGATGGACGGTAGACGTTTCTTTGGTCGGCAGATCAGAACGATGGCAAACACGATCACAACGATCAGAATTACCGATCCCACGTATATTCCGGCGATCACAGGCGTCGAAAGAACTGTAAGGAAGATGAAATGATTTCTTGACTTAAATTTAAAACTTGGTACATGGATACACTAATTGCGATTAGGCAAGAAGAACTTAAGAAAAAGGCCTACTGATATTTGTATTTTATCTGTAAGTATAACGTTGCAGATAAAAAAGTTTGTAGGTATTTAGTTTTCTAAAAAAGAGATAAGGGGAAAAAACATCCTGAATCCAGAATCGAATTCCTAAAGTTTAACATCTTAATCGAAGAAACTTAAACTTAAAGGGATAGTTGAGTTCTGTTTTCAGATCGCAAATGCCTTCAAAGTGCATGGTTATCGCTCTTATTCTTATCTATGACATTTCTAGTGCCCTTTTAGGACCTAAAATTGCTAAGCAGGTAATTGTAGACCCCAACATGTGTGAAATTTAGCCAATACGATCATACCAATTCAGCTCCACTTTTCAAAAAATATGGTGACCTTTAAATAAATAATTAATTAAATAATAATCACAATATATGGGCCGGCTGACGGTGCGTAAAATAACCAACACGAAAAAATCCAACAAAAAATCTAACATCGGCATTGGCTGAAATACAACGTAAAAGGCGCTATTTAGTTAGAATTATCTAATATTTGTGGTGGTACACAAATATTAGAAATCGTTAAATTTATGGATATTTCAGCCGTCTCTGAACGAATTTTGATCCAACAAAGATGATTTTGTGGATGAAATTGCATGTTCTTTCAAATTTGACGTTCATTTTTCATTTTCTCACACACAAAATATTTTGCAACAGAGCAGAACTCAAATATCCCTTTAAACTTATACAGAAAAATGTTATTGTACCTCATCTAGATTTTGCGGACATTAAATGGCAATCTCCCTATACAAAATATATCAATCAACTTATACAAAAGCTATAAAATACAGTCGGAAGAACTATTCTAAAAATAAAGCCTAAATTACATTTTCTGTTACTTAAATGCATGACATCCTGCTGTCACAAGTGAGAGACTTTGAAATCTCGCCAGAAATTCCATACTAGGGTAATGATGTTTAAAATCCTCAATAGTATGACACCAAATTATTTATCTTTAAACAAATGTTATACCCAATATTTGTGACAAATATATTACCAGGGTACAATAATCTTTACTTTTCCAGACCCCGAATAAACAATTGCAAACGCCTTTTTTTCTACAATCGGGGGATAGGGGCTAAAATATACAACATCATTTCCATTCCTATTCGCAATTGCACATCTCTGTCCTTATTCAAACGATCACTTTCACAACTAATTTCATTAATCCCGTCAGACCTTAACATAATTTATTCAAATACTATTGTTCTTTTTCGTTTGTTTTGATTTGTTCCGTTTTTCCATCTTCTTCCTCTTCTTTTTTCTCTCTGGTCCCCATTGAAGACCATGAAGAAAAAAATAATTTTATGCCATAAGATTTTTACACTAGCTTATGTAAAATTTATATTCTGTGTAAATTTATACATTTTAATATTTTTTTAAAATTCTCTTTTGATTGTTAAATTTATATGATGAAAACAAACATTTTAACAAAAAGGTAAGGGTTCATTCAACACTGACCTGGCTAAATGCTTACCTGGCCCATGTGGCTTCATAGTCATAGAGGTCAAAGAGGTCATAGTCGTTTGCCCGGATGCCTCACTGATGCATGTCGGGATATCGCCAGCACTCCAGGTACCATCTGATTGGCAGGTTAAGTTGACCACGTGACTCAGTTCGAAGCCGGCCTCGCACACGAATCTAGCCACGCCCCCTGCCATGTAGGTCGTCACGATGGCACTTCCGTTAGCAGGGGTGGGAAGAGTTTGGCAACTCACTTAAGATATGATAGTTAGAACAAAATATGAACTGTTGAAAGGATATACAAACTTTTAGGTGGATGTTCGACTGCACGCAATAGAAAATGATGCCTCCGCCATAGAGCGATTTTACAAACAAAAACAGAAGCAATTTTTCAAATTCGACTTTGATTGTAATCCATTAACAGGTTTTCAGAATATCGTGATTACACATATAATCATAGAACACAGCAAACAATACAGATAAGGCGAGTTGCACATGAGGAATCAAACCCGTATCAAATAGTTTTCCCATCGAGTTTGTATTGAATACTAGTAGATTATTAAAGCCCATTGCACACGATTTTTTTTTGCTGACGGTAGACAACGTTATTGACTTGCGCAGTCTTTGGCATGCCTTGTTAAACAGAAATCATAACCAAAATAAATGCGAAATGAATAGTTCATACACTGCCTTGAATTACTGGTAAATGGCTGTTTACTTTGTTGGTTAGACTTGGTTAGCGCAGGTAATAACGAAAACGAAATGTTGTCTTAAGCGCAACGCGAGCATAACCAGACGAAATCTTGCGCTAGGTTGTCATAACCTTGCGTCAGAAAGTTGCATCCGAACCTAAATGCTCTGTCGTGTTCTGTTGATATTGTATTGCATGAATGAATATGACTGGCGCAATGGAATGAGGTTTTGTGAGCAACCGGTATGACAAAACTTACCGAACGATGCTCTGCTGTCAACTGTCTGCTGATACTGCACGAGTGCCTTCACGGAATTCTGGGCAAAACTCTGCGACCCCGTTGTCTGGTAGTCGAAGATACAGAACTGGTTCGTACCGCACACCTCTAACACAAGGCTTTGGTTGACAGAAGGGTTGGCGACAGGCTCAAAGACAGGAGTGTAAGTACGGTCGGTATGAAATTCGTGGTCCTTGCCCGGTTCGTAATAGAACAACGATTCTGCTGCATCAATTTCCCCTGTGTTGAAGTAAAAGGGAGTGAACAAGAATGCATACAATCATTACTCTAAGACGACTATGCGTGTTCAAAATCAGAGAAGGCGATTAAAGGTGATGAAATAATTTGTGAGCTTTCTTATTCTTTGTTTTAATGGCGATTCGGAAGAATATCATACATGTAGTAAAAGCGTACACACTAAAAAAGGATTGCTAAACAAATGTCCTCACTCGAAATGTTACAAGCAATGACTGAAACGTTTCGAGCAAACAATCATGTGACATAAAGTGTAGTCCCAAATGCCTATTTCGGAGTGCCGTGCATGTGAGGTTTTGATAATTACATACCATTGTAGTGGACGATAATACCTCTGTACTTCAAAATCAACTTTTCTAAATGACTTCTTGATGATTTCTTTCAAAATGTAATCACACGATCAGAACTCAACTGTATATTGAATACCCTCTCATTTGCTTGCTCTCTGTTATAATACTATCTCGGACGGGGACAATTAAGTAAAGGCAATGGAGACTATAGACGAATGACTTTCAGACGTCCCAACTAAAAGTGTCAGAAATTGTTTAGATGCATGATAGTTATTGTCAATAGCACTTTAAATCTAATAAAGGAAAGATAATTACTATAAACAATATTAACAAACAGTGAGAGAAAAATGATTGGAAGCAACAAATCTGATATTACATAATAGTCCAAACTGGTAGTGCAACTGTTCAGTAGTCAAATCCGGTGACAGGAAAGACCCCTGAGGAGTTAGGAAATCGTCGCTGGCATCACCATTCCACGTTCCCATCAAGCCTTGCGTTTGACCTCGGAAAGAGTCTGGAGCTACAAGAAGAATACTCATGGCTCCCTCTGATGCTTTTAGATTTAGCCCTACCCCTTCGTTGAAAGCTACAATAATTCCATCTGTGGTAATGTTGCGACCGGTTACCGAGACCCCTAGGAAAGTGAATAGAAGTACAAAATACAAAATAACTCAAGAATGCATAATATTGATTATATACCTCACTTTAGAAATCCAGCCACCTGATTGGTCGAAATTGGAGTCGTAATTTTAGCCATTCCCGTAAAGAAACGTAAAATGCCAAAACCGGTCAATAGTCTTTTGAAAAACGCCCTACGGCACTTTTCAAAAAACTATTGACCGGTTTTGGCATTTTACGTATATGCGTGCAATCTCAATGGGAAGGATTTAAGCACACAAACTAGAGTGGTGCGCGATCAGACACCTTTTAAGACTAGGTCTCAATAGCTTAAACAAACTTGATTACCATGATTGGTAAGTGGCAGATGTACTCTATGACCCTTTTCGGTATATAAAAGTTATAATGACTGCTTTAATATTCGAGGCATAGTGCTATCACCGTCGGCACGCCTCGACGTAACGATGTAACCTCCCCTTGAGCGTATTAAACAACTATGTCTCTCATAGCAGTCATTATTACTATACTATTATATCCCTTACCGTAAGATTAGGAGTGTACACAACAAAAACAAGAATAAAGACCTTTTCTGTCGACTACATCGGAATAGTTCATTTTTTATTGCTGACGCCACGAATGGTTCACCTTTTCCCCAAATCGGCCAAATTTAGAGAGCGTACGGGATTTCAAATGCCTCCACACGGCCAACTCCAGCGGTGTCGCGGCGCACAAGCCATGCAATTTACGCAGTGCGATAACTGCACTACACTAATGCAGTACCTGTATAGGTATAGGCGGCTTAGCGCCAGCTAAACATATTTATATCCTTCAATGTTTCATTTGAGCCGTGCAATTTTCTTTTATTTCTTTTCTGAATGTGATGTGAATGTGAGTATACGGTACATTTTATTACATAAGTGTAAAAGGAATGATACAGATGGCAGGGATACAAAACAAATATACAATGACACATTCTCGGAACAAGCTGTGTCATTGTATATTTGTATACTAGTAGCTTTATACGTTTGCTATTAAAATCAAATATGAGGAGAAAAAAATAGATTAAAGGATCTGGAACACTATAGTTCTGCTCATTGTGAGATAGTGGTTGGTGATAAAAACAATATGTAATTTTGACGAGACAATCACTCCAGTGAGCTAGTTAGCTTTAGGCTCTGTCTCACGAGCGACACTTCCGGTTTGCACTTTCTTCACCCCATGACGTCATCAAATCGGTCCTCAATATTCTCGTGAAACTTGCGATCAAACATGGTTAAGAATACGATTTTCGAAGTAGTCGTTATCCTAAACGCAACCTTCTAAAGTGACCATCTAAAAGCTGTTGTGTTTTTCATGCACTAAGCTTGAAAAGGGTATATAATTCGACAGTTTTTAGTTTCTCTTTGGTATTCCCCTTTAAAGGTACTATGTCCTATTTGCAGGCCAAAAAATGAAAAGGTTAAATTCCAACGGCATTTGAAAGATAATACTAATTTAATACTTCCCTAAAAAAGGTGGAGCTTGAAAATGTGGGAAAATAACGACTATTAGTTGTCAAATCGACTTAGGAGCTATAGAGCCATTAAGTAATAGTCTTGATTTTCAGACCATTGCGTCATTGGTCATACTTTTTATGCTGCGCAAAGATTTAATCAGTTAAATTTTGGCCATCACAAGAAGTGGGTTATTGATGTAGACAAATGCTCATGTACCCTTTACAGCTCATTTTATGTATGTTATTACCAAAGAAGAAAAAAGGCCAGTCAGTCACTCAATAGTGTCTGACAGTGAGATCTAGCAAGTAAACGGATTTCCTTGCATAATTTGAATATTAGGACACTGCTAACGTTTAAATTTTACAGATAGGACACACATGACATATTCACAATTCCTGCAAAGTTCTACACAATTTGATGTTGGCTGCAAAAGGGACATAGTACCTTTAAGTCTTCCAACTATTGAACTGCGTATCCAGACACCTACCCCTGGACATCCACCCCCGGATAACCACCCCCAGTCAACAACCTCCTAGGAAAACTACCCCCTAGGACAACAACCCCTAGGGCAACCACCCTCTAGGACGAATATCACCTGGACAACTACCCCAAGGACAACTAGCCCCGGACGTTTACCCCCAGACAACTAACCCCTAGAACTATACCCCCAGACAAATACCCCCTAAAATAGTTGTCCGGGGGAATTTTCCTAGAGGATAGGTGGCGTAGATGTAGTTGTCTGGGGGTATTTGTCCGGGTGGTAGTTGTCCTAGGGGGTAGTTTCCTGGGGGAAGTCATCCTAGAGGGTGGTTGCCCTAGGGGGGTAGTTGTACTAGGGGGGGGGGGGGGGGGTGGTTATCCGGGGTGGATGTCCAGGGGGTGGATGTCCTAGAACCATTGAACTGACATAGATCTCCTGGTCACGTATCCACTACAGAAAATGGGTATCCGGACACTTCCCCCCCTGGACATCCACCCCCGGATAACAACCCCAGTCAACTACCCCATAGGACACTACCCCCGGACAACTACCCCCGGATAACCACCCCAGTCAACAACCTCCTAGGACGACTACCCACAATGGCCACTACCCCCGGACAACTACCCCCAGTCAACAACCTCCTAGGACAACTACCGCCAGACAAGTACCCCCTAGGATAGTTGTCCGAGCGGTAGTTGTCCTAGAGGATAGTTGTAGTAGGGGTAGTTGTCTGGGGGGTAGTTGTCCCGCGGGGAAGTCGTCCTATAGGGTTGTTGCACTAGGGGGTAGTTGTCCTGGGAGGTGGTTGACTAGAGATGGTTATCCAGGGTGGATGTCCAGGAAGTAGGTGTCCTAGAACCCAGAAAATGAACTGCTTACTCGGCGTCTTCTTGATAGGAAGAAGAGGGAGCTAATTTGTAGGATTCGTAACTGAAATAATATAATTCTTATCTTATGACGTAAAATTATATTGTTTATAATAATAATTACATTTACAGGGCGCTTTATACAGATGTTTCTAAGCGCACAGGTGGTACTGTCTAACTTTTAATTATTCAACATGTTTAATACCTTAAAAGCAACAAAGTAAAATGAAATATTACTAATACAATGAAATACAATACAATTGAGTTAAATGGAATTAACTACTTGTGTGCGCCTCCAGTAAACTATAACTGATTAAAAAGGTTGGTTTATACTTTCTCATACCTGAATATGACCACCGAGAAGCCTGATCGAATTCAATCCTTGTGAAGTGTTGTCCATCCTCGGCTAGTTGGACATAAGCATCAAGAACCCTGTGTTCATTGGTTTGAACATGAATGACACCACTATCACCAAATCGTGCTGCCATGGCAACAAACACCGTTGCATCGGACGTTCCTGCAACGGAAGATACAGTAAAAAAAATGATATGAATATTTGTTCAACTAACAGATGAAATATCATATTTACCTACAAATTGATGTGAAAGCGTAAAGCCATTTCAGAAAGTTTACCGGTGACTTCTTTATTCATTATTCACAGGATGAATGTCTAGCTGGCGTAAGTTTCACCATTGAGTATAGACAGAAGTGTTTACTCTCTTAGAAAACAAAATATGGTTCAAAATATAAGCGGTAGGGTTCCTAAACTTGTCCCATATGTAGAACCCTAAAGAGTTCTTTCGAGGAACTTGTATACAGGGTTCTTAATGCTAGGAGTCCACTGGGCCAGCGCCAGTTGGTGCCAGTTTGCGCTAATGCAATTTACTGTGGCGCCTAGTGTCGCCAATAAGGTGCCTAGTGGCGTGTAGTGGCTCAAACTGCCTCCCAACTGGCTCGTGGTGGCCCGTAATGCTAGGAGTCCACTGGGCCAGCGCCAGTTGGTGCCAGTTCGCGCCAAAGATTATGTGATTGGCGCGTAGTGGCTCGCTGTGGCGCCGAATTAATGTCCGCTCGGCATGTGTCGCCAAGTGGAATAAACTGGGTGCCATATGGCGTGCGCCAAATGCCACCCGGCTTGCTCCAAAATGTTGCGCCAGTTTGCGCCAGTTCGCACTATCACACGGCCATTTGATTCCAAAATTCACCCTGTTAGCGCCATTCGCGCCAATAGACGGCTACTTTGCGCCACTTGGTGATTAGTTTGTGCCAAAGGTCGCCACATTGGTTTGAACTTGCCGCCGCTTGGCGCTACTTGCCGACTAAATAAATACCGGCCATCGGCTACCTGGTTCAGACCCTCCTCAGCTGCTGTATGAACAACATCTCTACTAAATATTTACAATTTTGATAGGCGGCAAGTGGCGCCGAATGGCGGGCAACCAGGTGGCATTTGGCGCGAAGTAGTCACCAATCGGGTGCCGTTTGGCTCGCGCCACTGCAGATTTGGCGCGCTTTGGCGGGCTATCCGCCTCTGTTGGAATTATTTGGCGCGTAGTGGCGCAAACGAGGTGCCACTTGGCGCCAAGTGGCGCCATGTGGCGCGAAATCTCATTGGCGCAACACTTGGCGCGCGCCATTATATTCCGGTGGATTCCAATAGGCGGATTGTTTTCGCCAAAGGGCGATATGTTCGCGCCATTTGGTGCCACTTGGCGGACACTTGGCGCTGATTGCTCGATGCAAGTGGCGCGACGAAAATTTCAAACATTTTGAAATTTTCTTGCCGCCACATTCAAATTTGGTGCCGTTACGGGCCACCACGAGCCAGTTGGGAGGCAGTTAGAGCCACTACACGCCACTAGGCACCTTATTGGCGACACTAGGCGCCACAGTAAATTGCATTGGCGCAAACTGGCACCAACTGGCGCTGGCCCAGTGGACTCCTAGCATAACGGCACCAAATTTGAATGTGGCGGCAAAAAACTTTCAAAATGTTTGAAATTTTCGTCGCGCCACTTGCATCGAGCAATCAGCGCCAAGTGTCCGCCAAGTGGCACCAAATGGCGCGAACATATCGCCCTTTGGCGCAAACAATCCGCCTATTGGAATCCACTGGAATGTAATGGCGCGCGCCAAGTTGCGCCAATGAGATTTCGCCACCTTGTTTGCGCCACTACGCGCCAAATAATTCCAACAGAGGCGGATAGCCCGCCAAAGCGCGCCAAATGTGCAGTGGCGCGAGCCAAACGGCACCTGATTAGTGACTACTTCGCGCCAAATGCCACCTGGTTGCCCGCCATATCTCATCATCTTCTGATGGAGCAGCATCATCACTCCAACATTATCAAAAGCCTCAGACATATCAAAATTGTAAATATTTAGTAGAGATGTTGCTCATACAGCAGCTGAGGAGGGTCTGAACCAGGTAGCCGATGGCCGGTATTTATATAGTCGGCAAGTAGCGCCAAGCGGCGGCAAGTTCAAACCAATTTGGCGACCTTTGGCACAAACTAATCACCAAGTGGCGCAAAGTAGCCGTCTATTGGCGCGAACTGGCGCAAACTGGCGCAACATTTTGGAGCAAGCTGGGTGACATTTGGCGCACGCCATATGGCACCCAGTTTATTCCACTTGGCGACACATGCCGAGCGGACATTAATTCGGCGCCACAGCGAGCCACTACGCGCCAATAACATAATCTTTCGCGCGAACTGGCACCAACTGGCGCTGGCCCAGTGGACTCCTAGCATCAGGAAACTCTTGAATGTTGATCATTTAAGAACCTCTAAAAGTTAAAACATTCAAATTCCAAGGTTCTTATATGCACCTCTCACGTAGGCTTGCTGAAAATAGCTTTTAAGAAGCTCCGGTCAATTTCAAGAACCCTTAATCACTTAATTCATGTTTTTGAAATGCCTGTCAATAAATCCGAAAAATTCTATCAGGAAATTCAATTTCATTGTATCTGAGTAAACTCGCAAACGGAAGTAAAATTGGATTGACATCGATGTGACAAGTATATGTAGACTGAAGACTGAGCTAAAAACACTGAATAGAAGAAGTATTTTTTACCAACGAGAGGAGCCGCTCTTGCTTGTAAGATGAAGTACCATTCAGTGCGTTCAGCAGAGTAAATTCACCGTGCCCGTTGAAAGTGTACGTGGTCGAATCAAGAGTTGAAATATGTGGATCGCCATTGCCAAATGCTGTCTTGTGACAATGGGAGAGGCAGGAGGGATAGTTAGAGGGGTAGAGAGAGAAAGAGAGGGGAAAAAGAAAAAAATTAGTACATGTTGTTGAAGGGGAAAAGGGTTTTTGGAGGGTGTCAGGGATGATTTTTTTTTAGCAAGAATCTATTAAAAAATTCACTTAACATAATATTATTTTACGCTCTGAAGCATGCAATAGGAAATGCCATGGTGTCACCAACAAATCTTTTCAGTGTGCGTGTGTGTGGCGGGGGAGGGGGGGGGTGAAGTTTTCTTCTTTCGTGTCCATCATCTGATCTCAAATGTTCTGTCAGGCTCTTGCACACTGATCGAAGAGCCTTTTCATTTGCTGACACTAGGTCAAATTTTCGGGACAAAACAAATTTAAAAATATGCTCTTACCCCCACCCCCCCCCCCCCCCCCCGCTTATTCAGTGGCTAGCTGAGTCGTTGCGAAATTTTTGGCGTGATTTTCACATTTTAAAACCCCCCTTTGAAGAAATCCTGCGTAGGCGCTTGGATAGGGCTACAAGTGAACGCGTAATTATTACTTTTCTTATGTGCCATTTAGATTTTATAATAGTTTGCTTTTTAGTCTTATCAAGTTAAAATATTACAATGTATATACCTCACTTAAGAAATCCAGCCATCTGATTGGTCGAAATTGCAGTCGTGGTTTTAGCCATTCCCGTAAATAAACGAAAAATGCCTAACCCATGTAATAGTTCTAGAGGAAGTCGGTAAAATCCCGGCAAAATTCCAGTTCAAGTTCAAGTTTAAGTTCATTTATTCAAAACCACACAAAACATGATATAATCTTTTACATGAAAAAGAGACTGGTAATAGTACATCATTAAGTGAATGGTTTTAGGACCCCTGTAGAAGCTAAGCTTGTGAGCGGGGCCCTGTAGTCAACAAAATACATACATTAACGATATGGCAAGGTGAATAAAAAGAATGTAATGTTTATACAAGGGATGGAAACAAACTAAGCTACAGAATATAGAACACAAAAAAATATTCACACACACGCGCGCACACACACACACACACAAACACACAGTCCTTAGTGGTCTATAAGCATTTGAGAATGAGAAATTATTAAGATACAAAGTAGAATTATGTCAGTCTTCCAAGTAGGTACGTTTTAGATAACCTTCTAAACCTAGAAAGAGTTGTACTATATTTTATATCATCAGGCAAACTGTTCCATTCTTTGATGCAAGAGATATGGAAAGAGGTCAGAGTGATATTTGTTCTTGCAAAAGGCTGATGAATAAGACCCCTTTGACGTGTATTATAATTATGAATTTGTGAGTTTTTACGGAATAAATCTTTTAACGTACATTCATGAGGCATAAACTGAAGTTTATACATAAACAATACGCAATTGATTGACACAAGTCCACTTAGTGGTAACATTCTTAATCGAAGGAACAATGGACAACTTGGATGTCTATAATTAGAATTAGTAATAAGCCTTATTCTGCAATACTCTTAACTTATCAAGATATGACTTAAAAGTGTTTCCCCAAGCAACATTACAATATGTCAAATAAGGAAGAATAATACTATTATATAATGTTATCAGCACTCTTTCAGGTAAAATAAATTTCAATCTAAAAATGACACCTACACTTCGAGACAACTTAGTGCATACAACATCTAAATGATTCTTCCAAGATAAATGCTCATCCATAGTTAACCCTAAGAACTGAACATTTTCACTAAGCGCAACATCATGGCCTCCAACAGTAAGAAAAGTAATACCATCTGGAAGCTTTTTACCCTTTGAGCGAAAATAACACATTTGGTCTTTTGAACATTCAACAATAACTTATTACAACAATACCATGCATACAGTTTCTGAATCTCTTGATTCGCAATTAGTAATAAATCTTCAGCCTTCTTATCAACCAGCAGCAAGCTGTATCATCAGCAAACAGTATGAGAATAATGTTGACGAGTGTATTATATCATTTATATAAATTAAAAACAACAGGGGACCAAGAACAGAACCCTGAGGTACACCATATTTAATATAAGCAAGTTGGGAACTACTACCATCCACCACAACAAATTGGGTCCTGTCAAACAAATAGCTTTGGAACCAAGACAACGCTACACCACGTATTCCATAATGCTCTAGTTTCCATGGAGGATACCATGGTCAATGGTATCAAACGCCTTAGATAGATCTAAGAACATCCCCAGACAATACTTGTCTCCATCAATAGCTTTTATGATATTACTTAATAAATTAAACACACCCATTTGTGTGGAGAAGTGCTTACGAAAACCGCACTGCTGAGGAATCAAGATATTCTTTTTAGATAGAAACTCATTTAAGCGTTTATAAATTATTTTCTCAAGAATTTTAGAAAAGATTGGTAACAGTGCTATTGGCCTATAATTAATGACATTTTTACGGTCAGATTTTTTATATACTGGTACCACTTTAGCTACCTTGAGTTATCTGGAACAACTCCCTGAGATAAAGACATATTAAAGATTTTACATAAGGGATCAATAAAAAGGTGAATGCACTCCTTTATAATTCTAGGTGAAATATCATCAGAGCCACTAGATTTAGATGGTTTCAAAGATGACACAATATCAATGATCTCAGAGTTTGAAGTTGGTTTTAGAAACATAGATGCATTATCTTCACACTGTTTCATATAATCACGAAAAAATTGTGGTACTTGAGGAATATCTGTACTGATTTTCATGGGTAGTCCAATGAAATATTTATTAAAACTTTCAGCCTTATCCTTGGCAGATGATAGGAGTACTCCATTAAAATCCATCTCTTGAGGAAGTGAATGCCTATTTGACCGACCTAACAATTCATTGATATGAGACCAAGTTTTTCTTATATCACCTTTAACACTGTGGAACAAATCATTGTAATAATTTTGCTTGGCTATACGAAGAGTATTAACCAAGACATTCTTATAATCAACATATTTCTTTTTATTCTCAGCTGTTGGTCTCTTGACATAACTACCATAAAGCTTATGTTTGCGGTTTATTGAGTTCAACAAAACATGAGTTACCCAATGCTTTTTACATTTACTCTTTAATGTTACCTCAACTAATGGGAAACATAAATTATATAATTTTAGAAATATTTGTAGAAAATGTTCATATAGATCATTGACGCCTTCCAGTGAAGGCAGAGCCTTCCAATCAACTTCAGTCAAGTGTTGCTTGAACCTAGAGATTGTTTTATCATTTATTTTCCGCTTCAAAACCTGTCCATCTCTCTTAACAGAACTTACTACAGAGACCTTTTTTATACAAAATATAGGCATATGATCTGAAATATCTGAACATATTACACCTGAGCTAAACTCATTTTGAATGCAGTTTGTGAAAATAGTGTCAATCAATGTTGCACTAATTTCAGTTATACGGGTAGGTTTAGTGACAAGAGAAAATAATCCAAATGAATACATAAAATCAACAAAATCTTTAACACTATGATTACCATGGTTACCGGGAAAATAGTTCACTCTTGCTGAAATATCCATTAGTTCACATGTTAAATTTTGTTTTAAGCGAGCGCGGATACCATACATTGTGTGTGTGCGAATTGGTCGCAAGCTTAATATTTTTCTTTTTAAATGTCGATGGTAGTACTAAATCCGGCCTAGATTCTACTAATAGTTTCCAAACAAGGCAAAAATGGCTGAAGAAACTCTTCCTAGATTTCAACTTCTCGATGATGATCAATTGCAAGACTTGATTAATTTTGCTGGCAGCAAAAACACCAAAAGGGTACGTGAAATTCATAATGAAAACTGTTCACATTAATTGTTCTTGAAAATTGTGTGCGCATACGTGTAGTGTGTACGTCGCTACAGCTACGACACGTAAACTACTACTACGAATTATGACATTGTTGCATCAATTCGACCATATCTTAAGTTACCATTAACGTTATAAATTGGGGCGAAACGCATTCGAAAGCACAGAATATCTGCTATTTTTTGGAGTATAAATCATTTCTGGGGAACTTGTAACCCCGCTGCCTTTTGTTCTTGAATGTTGTTACGCATTCACTTTCTGAGACAAAAGTCTATGGCAGATGCCATAATTTTGTGTTGATACATGTACAGATAAACTAGAGAAAAGCCAAGGTGGTGTCATAAGTTGACTCTTTTTTCGGTATATAAAAGTAATAATGACTGCTTTAATTTTCGAAACATAGTTGTTTTTATACGCTCTCGGAGAAGTTACAATCGAGCTATTGCCCTCGGCAAGCCTCGGGCAATAGCTCGATTGTAACCTGCCCTTGAGCGTATAAAAACAACTATATGTCTCTCATTGCAGTCATTATTACTATATTATTTAAATTTCAGCAGCGCCACTCGTAACACGAACCAATATCTCCAGTCTTAAGAAATTTACATTGACTACCTCTTCAGTCCCGTATCTAATCTAAAGTACTCTTACTAACTGATCAATGTTTTTATCAGTTTGATCCATCATATCTCATTGAATTGTTAATACAGTATAAACCAGAAAGAACGCTGCGTTTCAGTATAATGTCTTTTAAATAGTCTATGTCCCACAAACCATGACAAATATTACAAGGAAAGGTCATGTTTATATGCAGCCACTGTATTATGGTGTAACTTGCAGGAATGCGTTATAGAAAAATATGAAAATTCAGAAGTAATATGAAGACATATCTTTTGTTTGGTAAGATCTCACAAGTATGAGCCCGTGCATTATTTCCACTCCTTCTGTATTCAGTTTTGTAAAGCGCATACAGTTATGCATTGTTGTTATGCGCTTTAAACAAAAATAATCGTATATATAATTTTTTTCTCTTTGTCGGCATGAAAATATTGTTATTCGTACATAATTGCTTGTAATAAAATAACATAAGCCTCGTTTTGATAGGAGGTGGTAAACCAAAGCGGTTATATTTTCGCAGCGGTTTACCGCGTCTTATATGTACACGCTTTTCTGGTTACACATGTATATTTCCAAATATGCTTCCATGACTATGTCTGTCATTATGGTTATGCAGAGATCAATTAAAATCGAAAGATATCAAAATACCTGGAGGAGGCGGTACATAGTCGTTGCAAATTTGAGAAGGTCGTAGTAATCCAAAATGTATGCACTTCTCTGGTCCACCGTAAGTACAGCAGTAGGTCCAGGGCAAGATGTCGACGAGGTAGTGCGACATATATGGTACCTAAATAGTTCATGGAGTCACGTGATTTTATGTATAACCTTCACACAATAACGAACGAGTATAGCATGACATAAAAAGTAAGAAATGTTACTAACAAGAACGTTATTTAAACTTATTCTCTGTTTTCATGTTTCATAATCAACTGCTGTAAACCATAGTCAATAAAAAAGATAAACTCCTTTAGTTGTATATGTTGACTTACCAATTAGGTGGAAAATAAGTCATAAAACACACAAATATATATGGGCGTGAGTGCGAGCCTGTGTGTGTTTGTGTGTGTATGTGTTTGTGTTTGAGTGTGCGTGGGTGATCGTGTGTGGTTTAATAATGTTCTCTATTTCACCTTATGGTAACCCTCTATCTTTCTTCTACTATCTGTTTGAAAATGACAAAATCATACCTTCTTAGGTTCTCCATATGGGGTGACGCCCCCATGATGGTATCGATGACTGTAGCCCCCTCCCAGACTATCAAATACATTGATGATCATTCCATCATTACCATAGCAACACTCTTGTCCCCCTCCTTTTGTGCTGAAAAAAAAAATCAGACGTTGACATTGTTTATCTATTTGTTTTGTTTTGAGAATGCCTATATGACGTATAAAACGTACAAAGAATGTACACTGTTGCTCATAACGGTGGAATATTTTTTTTTATCCCAATTTATGGAATTATTTTAAAAATAATTTTAAAATACTAGATCTAGATAATAGTATACAGTCTCAGATTTTATTGAATAATAATTTGCCAATATGTGTTTTGCGTGACTGCTAAAGCATGTATATTATGCTACTATGTTTATTAACTAGGGGACCTATGCCCTTAAGTCATAAATGACAGTAATGAGGATTAATGCCTCACAAAAGGGCACTAATATAGCACATCGACACGGTGTTGATCCTGGGGCCTCACAGTTACGAGGCCATTGCTTTGTCACTGAACCATGACTGTACGCAGCGGGGGCTATGGTAGGGGGCAGTTTCCATAAATTACAAAAAACCCAGAAAATGCAATAAATTTTCAATAATTTATTGCATTCTACCCCGGTCCCCAACATAAAAAAATCTTCTGTGTGCCCATGCCTTGAGCCATAATGCATGGCCGTCCAGAGGATTTTTTTATGTTGGGGACCGGGGTAGAATGCAATAAATTATTGAAAATTTATTGCATTTTCTGGGGTTTTTTTAATTTATGGAAACTGCCCCCTACCATAGCCCCCGCTGCGTACAGTCATGGTTCAGTGACAAAGCAATGGCCTCGTAACTGTGAGGCCCCAGGATCAACACCGTGTCGATGTGCTATATCAGAGCCCTTTTGTGAGGCATTAATCCTCATTACTGTCCTTTATGACTTAAGGGCATAGGTCCCCTAGTTGATAAACATAGTAGCATAATATACATGCTTTAGCAGTCACGCAAAACACATATTGGCAAATTATTATTCAATAAAATCTGAGACAGTATACTATTATCTAGATCTAGTATTTTTAAATTATTTTTAAAATAATTCCATAAATTGGGATAAAAAAAAATATTCCACCGTTATGAGCAACAGTGTAGTACAAAAAATGGTATATAACAATTTCACTGTTTATATGCGTATGTAAATAGTGAAATAAGTTTAGATAGGACCAAAGTAGAGATGTCGTAAAATGTCGGGAAATGCGAGAGTTGTGGGTTTAGGCCCCGACATGGCATTTATGTCTTTGATCAAGGCAATCATCTAAATGGTCACCTTTCCACAGTGGTTAAATGACTCCCCGGTAGTATCCGGACGATATTTGATTAGCAGCCTATCAGGCTTACTTTGAATCATCGGGTTATCGCGTCCGGTCGGGTGGTCGCGTTACATGACCTTTCGTGAATCCATGCCCCTTTATTCATAACAATTGTTTGGTGTAATGGTTGTGAAATAACCCCCTTTAATAGTTGAAATAGTTGAAATATTTATTGGTTACTGAATCATCATAGGTTATAACAATAGTGTGACAATGTCTTTACATGAGTATAAAGCATAAGTTAAATTACATTTCCACATTCAGTTAATCATAGATACATACGCTCGAAGAGGTGATGATACAGAAGGGCTACAGCCTAAGCGTGACAGCTTGATACGCTTGCAGCCCAGAAACATTTAAAATCATAACGATTGTAAAGTAAAGTAAATTACAGAACATAATTGGGGGAAAATAACAAAAAATAAACAGTGACTTGCAACCAAAAAAAAAAAAAATGGGATAGAGGGTGCATGGGAGGGGGATTTTCCTGCTATATCAAGGAAATGTTGACGAACATATATGATATCATGTGTTAATTTAAGAGATTTGTCAATATTTGCTCAATAAAATTGATTTCACACTTTTCTTGAAAGTATATACTGACTTCAAGTTACGGATGTCAACGGACAGTGAGTTCCAAATATCCGGACCAGAATGTCTTATAGATTTCATAGCCATTGTTGTTTTAGGATTACATAAATGGTATTTATTTGATTGTCTGGTTGGGTATGTATGAATATTTCTATTCAAACAAAACATTAGTGGGAAGTGGGAAGGTAGGGAATCATTATGTAGACGGAACATGAACAGTGCTTTTTGTAAAAAGTTAATATCAGTTACTTTCAGAGTTTTTAACCTCGCGAATAGGGGATCAGTGTGATCGCGATATCCAGCATTGGTACACACACGAATCGCTTTCTTTTGTAAAAGTAGCATTTTATCAGTATATACTTTTGAGTCTGCCCACAGTATATTGCAATAAGACATGTAAGGAAGAATCAAGGAATTGTATAGCATATATAGAATATTCAAAGGCACATAATGTTTTAACTTATACAGTAAACCAACAGTGCGTGACACTCTCTTTGAAACGTAATGTACATGATCACTCCATTTCAGATTTTCATTGATGATAGTTCCAAGAAATTTAGTATTTTGTTTTTTCTCCAAATATTCACCATCCAAGACTATTTCAGGTATAGGTTTATCATTTGCATTTTTCCTGCTTTGAAAATGGATATAATTAGTTTTTTTCAGATTCAGAGACAATTTGTTGCTCCTAAACCACAAAGACAGCTAAGGTAGCTCGGTGTTCAG
Source organism: Strongylocentrotus droebachiensis (assembly GCA_035222895.1). Taxonomy (NCBI): domain Eukaryota; kingdom Metazoa; phylum Echinodermata; class Echinoidea; order Camarodonta; family Strongylocentrotidae; genus Strongylocentrotus; species Strongylocentrotus droebachiensis. Next base: position 58,550 of record JAVYIG010002469.1, on the reverse strand, counting down.
AATTCTCAGAAGTGATCGAAAATCAGAATTGGAGCAAAACACATAAGTATCATCAGCAAATATAATATATTGTAATGATGTAGTTGAGTTCGAGATATCATTAACATACAGTAGAAACAATAAAGGACCGAGTATCGATCCTTGTGGGACACCACATTTCATAGGCAATAATGATGAATCTACAAATTCGTAGCTTACATATTGCTTTCTACCTGACAAATAATCATTAAACCAGTCAAGAGCAACTCCTCTTACTCCGTAATAATGAAGTTTGCTTGATAGTACCTTGTGATCAAGAGTGTCAAATGCTTTGCTTAAGTCCATGAATACACCAATAACATGCTTTCGAGACGCCAAAACATTCGAAACCTTATCATATAATTGTGCAAGGGCTAAATCGGTTGAGTGGTATTTCCTGAAACCATATTGATCCTGATTCAGTAAGTCATTTTCTGTTAGAAAACAATATAGCCTATTGTATATAAGTCTTTCCAATACTTTGGACAAACTCGAGAGAATAGAAACAGGGCGATAGTTTGAGACTTGGGAAGAGTCATCCTTTTTGTATATCGGAACAACCTTAGCAATCTTAAATGCTTCTGGAAATGTACCTGTCGTCAGAGAGAGATTAAAAATATGCACTAGTGGGGTTATTATATTTCCTATAACTTGTTTCAAAAGATATGTGCTTATCCCATCATGACCGTTAGCATAGCTTATTTTAAGAGAACGTGCAATATTCAAGATTTCATTCAAGTTTGTTGGTTTGAGAAATAATGACTTGTTGCAGGGAGTTTGAAGAAATTGTGAGAAGTCGACTCCGTTCGAAGCTATTGTATTGGCCTGATTGGGGCCAACCCCAACAAAGTAAGCATTGAAGCAATTTGCTATTTCTTTTGAATCAACCATTGTATTATTATCTTTGGTAATATGACACTTTGATTTACTCTTTTGTTTTTTGAGGGCTTGATTGATCACATTCCACGTTGATGATGCATTTCCATTTGCATTTTCAAACTGCTTGGCAAAATACATTTGTCGAGACTGTCTAATAATGGTGGTTAGTTTGTTCCTATATGATTTGTAATTATTCAAGCTTTCCTCTCCTGGGTGTCGAAGACTATATTTATATAATCTATTCCGTTTTTTAATAGAGCAAAAGATACCTTTAGATATCCATGGCTGCTTGATTCTATTTTTCGCCGATCTTTTTTTAGTCATTGGGATATGTTTATTTAAGAGAGAGGAGAACAAGTTCCAAAAAAGTGCATATGCCTTATTGGTGTCAGTACATGCGACCACGTCATTCCATGTTACTTTGAGTAGTTCGTCATTAAACATGGCTATTTTTTCAGCTGTGATTTTACGTATCATAGCTTGATTCTTTTCGTCCTCAGGATAATTGCGAACATGATAACTAATCAGGAAAATTGGAAGGTGGTCAGAGATTTCAATATACAAGAGGCCAGAGCCTATATAGTTATTGGTGACATTTGTAAAAATGTTATCTATCAATGTAGAAGAGTTATTTGCCAATCTGGTTGGTTTAATCATGGCATTGAATGAATTTGATCGTAACATATTATGAAAAGTATTATCTTCCTGCAAAAGATCAATATTAAAATCAGCCATCAAGTAAACATCCTTATTTTCTAGATTGACCTTATGCAGCATCCTATCAAACTCATCCAAAAATAATTCAACATTTGTATGCGGAGGCCTATATATTGTACATATCAAGATGTTTTTCCTTTGAGCCATATTGATTTCAATACATATCGAGTCAGTACCATCACTCTACAAACTAAGGTCAGATCTAATTTTGTATGTTAACAAGTTTGAGATAAACATAGCAGCTCCACCACCCCTTCCGGTTTTTCTATCAGAACGTACAATCGAATAATTGTCAATATTACATAAAGTAGATGGAGATGTATCATTAAGCCACGTTTCTGTGACTCCTATGACTGAAAACGGTTTGGTGAGGGCCGACAGCAGAATGTTCAGATATTCTTAATTTTTAGCAAGACTTCGTGCATTAGTATGTAGTATTAGTCTACAAATGGTCGGGTCTTTTTTACCCGACACTTTGTGAAAACTCTACGGCCAAACTACGAAACGTCGCAACCTTTACATGCATCTTCACATGGTCTTCTGCTAAAGATAAAACAAGTAATGGCTTGAAGGCAAGGCTTGCACTCGCAATACGCCATCGTGGCCTGATCTCATACTTTCAAGAAACGGATTTTGTAATGCTACGTTTACATTATGTTCCCGGCGGCCACGGCAGCCCCGTTTGCCCGAAAAGTAGTGCGGCGTGGGATTTAGGCCAATGTTATCTCTGGATTCAAATTTTGTTAGGTCTTGCCAAGTTTTCTCACGGTCTACCACGGTATCCGTGACGGGCTGTGGGGAGGGGGGGGGGTGGATCCTGAGTCCCAGAGGCTCCAAGGCGCACTACGGTTTGGCCCACGTTCTACCACGGATGCCATAACGTTCCCTCTCGGTCCGTCAAGGTTTGATTGGGTCCCTCACGTTTCTCAAGTTCTGAACAAGTTCCGACACGTTTTTCACGTTCTGTCAAGGCTTTCTACGAATAAAACGTGGACGGCGGGCAGCTTTGGAGCACGTTTGTGCCCACGGTATAATAAGAAGGCCTCCCAATGAAAAGCAATCATTGTATCCTGAGATTTCGACGAGACAACGTCATAAATGCCCAAGATGAAGAAGATTTATTATTTGCATGTTTGCTGGGTGCATACATCCAGTCTTTGCGTCAGCAAGAAGAAGGCCAGCAGCAGTTGCAGAGAGGGAAGGCCAGAGTGAAGCAGGCAGGAGAAGGCGGATGAGAAGGCCAAGATCCATGTGAGTGCGCGCAAATGGTTATAGGAAGACAGCAGCAGTTGGGCCACTACTCATCATTTCTCACTTGAGAGCTCCCCATCGAAGATGTCAACGCCTTCCAGAACTATCTGAGGATGCCTCCAGAGTTCTTCGACGAGATCCTGGGAAGAGTAACCGGCCATCGAGAGAAAGGACACACAGTTCCGCTTTGCGCTCCTTCCAGCAGGTGCATCTTCTTCAGCTCTTCAGCCTCATCAGCCTCAGGTTCCAGTTCAGGGACCGGGTCAGCAGCATCAGCACGCTCCACTTCATCTGGCGGAGGTGAACGGCGAGGATCTTCAGGCTGCCCCTGCCCCTCTACTGGTGGTGGTGCAGGACTGGGGAGTGGGGGGGGGGGGGGGGGGCTTCGTACGTCTTGGCTTCTTCGGTGGCATAGCAATTGGCCTTCTTTTTCAAAGCTTGGTCTTCTCTCTCCGTATTGTAGATGCAGTAATGTGTCGTCGATTGCTCAGACTCGAATAAAGCTCTCTTGCCGGGCCCGGATTTTATTTACTCCCTCCCAGGCATGGCGCGCCCTGTCAGACCGTAGTAGAACGCAACGCGCTGTAGCCCGCCGGGCCGTAAACCGTCACACGCCGAGATGCGCCGTGATTGAACTCGTCGAAATGGCTACCATACACCCTATCTTGCCGTGAGAAAAGTTACAACACGTGCACTAGACGCGGCAGAACGTGACAAAACTTGAAAGAACCGTGATATGCCGGGGAATACACAGGGTTCCCGTCCCACTACGGACCACCTCCAAGTTTTGTTACGGCCTATTACGTACTGTCACGTTTTGTTGCGTTCACCCCGTTTTACTATGGCATACTAGGTTTCTCATCGCACCGTGACTGCCGTGGATTTTTTTTTGACAGTTTAAAAATCTGACCCTGCATCCACGGCAATCACAGCCTGTCATGTTTGTCCATACGGTCCCCCGCTTTGTCTCACGTACATCCCGTTTCGTCCACAGTGGCCTGAAACGTGGTTGCCGTGGCCGCCGGGAACATAGTATAAACGTAGCATTAAGGCTTAATGATCACATTTAGTTTTTTTTAATCGCCAACACCAATTTTTAACTGTTATTTCTACTTGATCTATTCAATATGTACTTTGCTTGAAAATAGTTAATGGGCATAAACTATTAAGTTATCTAGGATCGTATCATTAAAACAAACAATTATGGGGAAAATTGAAATATAGAGAGTGAGAAGGATAACAACATCAGCTCGCATCATTTGATCAAGGACCGTAATATACAGATTGGTAACTCCCAGATTCGGGCTGCTCCATCTGTTTGAAATCTAGGTGTTATATTTGACGAGTAGATGTGTATGGATGCACATGTGAAGAAGATCTATCAATCAGTCTACTATAACTTTCATAATGTTAATAGCATCCGTAAAGTCCTTGACCATAAGTCTGCTGCTAAGCTTATACATTCATTTGTTTTATCTCGATTAGTTATTGGCAATGCTCTTCTTTTCAATATTACTTCACGCAGTTTTGACAAACTTCAACATGCTCAGGGACATCTAAATATGATCACATTTCTCCTGTTCTCAAAAAGCTGCACTGGTTGCCAATCCGCAGGCGCATAGAACTCAAAACCCTTCTCCTCACATGGAAGACTGTAAACGGATTGGCACCAAACTATCTACAAAACCTTGTTATGCCTTATACACCACCTCGTAGTCTAAGATCATCGCACCAGCATCACGGGTAGCATGTGGTAAAAGGGCCTTTTCCAGCTGCAACACTTTCTCTTTGAAATAATTTACCATATACATTGAGAATCATAACTTCCTTAGGGACTTTTAAATCCAAGCAGGAATAGTATCTTTTTTAAACAATACCTGTACTTCGCACTATGCCACTCCTCCAAACTCTCTCATTCTTTCTATTTTTCTTGTGCGCCTCGAAATAGAATTGTCTAGATAGACGGCGCTTTACAGTGCGTCCCAAAAAAAACTATACACTTTTGAAATGGCTGCCGAATAAAAAAATATATGATTCTGGGGGAAGAGTTTGATATGTATGGAAAGCTCATGAACTCAACTTTCATATGACACCAAAAAGTCTGAAAATAAGTTATGCTTGAGTGAGCACTGGTCACTTTTGTAAAGGGTATGAATATTAGGTTGCGCAGGAATTGGCCTTCCAATTTTTGAGAGGTAAATCCTTTGAAGCTTACGGAATTGAGGATGATATGACTAATTTATGATCAATTGTGGTGAGTTTGGGTTTGGGTGAAATTTGTGGTTTATGGGATTAACATTTTATGCATGAGTGAACAGGAATTGCATTTGTTATTACCGTAGACTCAGTGGTGTGTTCATGGGAGTCAGGACGGGGTGATGGTACATTGTGCAGGGGAGGTGAAATGTAGGGTAGGACTTTTTGGGGGGAGATGAAGAGGACATGACATGCCCCTCCCCCTCTCTTTCTCTCTCTCTCTCTCTCTCTGTTTGGGTGTGCTTGTGCATATCTTGATAATTCATTAGACAATCAACATTCAGCTAACATCACTTAATCAACAATGTACGGTATCAGTCAATCGGTCAATCAATTAATCAATCAAGCATTCAATCACCATTCAGTATTTCAATCAATTTAATCATTCAATAAATCAATCATAATTAATCAATACCTCAATCAATCACTCAATCTATCAACCAACCAACCAGTCATTTTAGCACTTGAGTTTCTGTAAATGCTAAATGGGTAAAACCTGAAGAATAAGTAGCCAACATCTGTGATATTCCTTTTTTCAACAAACCGTATTTGAACAATCAATTTACATAATCCCCAGCTGGTTTTTAGGTAAATCAATGAGATGTTCAACTAATCCTACAATAACTGAAATGTGGGGTGAAGGTTTTTATTCAAAGCCACAGATGTAAAAAATAAGAGTGTGTAAGATGGAAATTACAACATGCACCATCACCCCATCCTGACTCCCATGAACACACCACTGAGTCTACCAGAGAAAGTTACAATGCTACAATAAAAAATGAAATTCCTGTTCACTCATTCATAAAAGTTTGGTTTGATAAAGCATGTAATTCACTCAGCAAATCACGAATGTATCATATCACCCTCGATTTTATAAGCACCAAAGGATTTACCTCTCACAAATTGGAAGGCTAATTCTTGCGCAACCTAATTTTCATACCCTTTACAAAAGTGACCAGTGCTCACCCAAGCATGAATTATGTTCGGACTTTTTGGTGTCATATGAAAGTTGAGTTAATGAGCTTTCCATACATATAAAACTTTCCCCCCAGAATTATATTTTTTTTTTATTCAGCAGCCATTTCAAAAGTGTATAGTTTTTTTTGGGACGCACTGTATAAATGCCTATTATTATTATTATTATTAGTAGTATTATTAGTAGAAGTAGTAAAAAAAAAACAAGAAAAACTAAATATAAATACATTTTAAATCATGTGCTTAAATACCCCCACTAGTCAACCACTATACATACATTTAATACAAACTTTGTTGAAGATTCCCAGTATTGTAAAACCTGTTTTTCAACATCATCATTCTCCATTTTTAACAAGTAAATGCACTTTTTAGTAGACACATTGGATATTGGACGAAATGAAAAGGCCTAAAAAGACTAAACGGTCATTAGACAAACTGAGTAAATGAGTAATTGACCATTTGGGCAGAAGATGACACGATTAATAGACCGGTCAATGGATGACATTAAGTAGATGTAATGATAATGAGACAAAGTGATGATTGGACCATGTGGATATTAGACGAAATAGCTTTTAGACGATTTTTACAAATTGTCCTTGGTCGAATCTTTGATGGACGAAATGATGAAATTTGGACCAAACGGTAATTTATTACAAACATTCAAAAAGGTTCCAATTCGATTCGACCGTTCCCAATTGTCCTACGCAACACACAAATTCTGACCGTACCAGACACTCCGTCATTTGAAAGATATTTTTACACAAAATTCATGTTTGCGTTAAAAGAATAATATTATATCGATGACCACCTTTGACAAAATCCGATTGTTTCCCCGATAAATTTATCCGACATTTCGTGAATAAGTGGGCATGATTTCACGTAAGGCCGTGTATCGCGACCACCTTTACCCGACGCGATCGTGATCAGATGATTCGAAGTTAGTCGGATTAGCCAGCAAGTGCTTCCCTGTAAAAAAAAAAAGAGGTCTGTGGAGTGCTCCCAAGCAGAGAGTGTGCACAGTAAAATACAGAATCGTAATTGAATCCAGGTTGATAATACTGTAAAGGCTTCGATCGGTAACGCTGTATCTGGTAGAGTGCTTTAGTAAGATCGTAAATGGAATAGTAATGATTGAAATGATTATAACAATAGTAGGTAGAAGCCACCTGTTACTTGTCATTGGGTAATCCAACCTTTGTAATTACTTTTTGTTAATGAGAACAGAAGCATTTGTGAAACAAAATGGCGAAAGTTTGAAAAAAATCGGACCAATAATAAGAAAGTAATAAACGTTAGAAATATGAGATGACTACAGCTATGCGGATCTAAAATGGGCAATTTCGTCAGAGGATTATGACGTACAGATAACTCTCCCGTTTGTCGTGAATACAAAACTATCACTAGTTTTTGTTTATCTCCCCAGTGCCATCTCCATCAAAATAAATTATGGAGAGTATATCTTTACAGGTTCTCAAAAAGAGAAACAAATCATCTTGAGTCATACATTTTCGAAAATAAAAAAATGTAGTCTGTTGGAACAAATGGGAAAGTTGTCCGCCATTACATCACAGAGACATTTCCGATTTAGCCGATTTGAAGAGCCCATAACTATTATAATAGTGATTGCAACTTTAAAACAAAAATCACATCTTTCTAATTTTTTGTGTGATTCCATTCACTAGTACGATTTCCTGAATGTTCTGCTCTCTTCTAGAGTAATTTGCTATCAAGGTTGGATTTCCTTTTAATAAAACAGAATACCTCGGTGTATTTCCTCGCACGCAGTGAATTGCCCCCGGTTTATGGACGCAGTTGCTAGGCGACAAGATGTCAATATCACACAACGGATGCGGACTAAACCTCCCTATGTCGATCTCGGCCTGGTCAAGTGTGCATGGGCACGGGTGCGTGACGGACAGAAAGGACAATTCAGACCAAATTTCTTCTCCAATCCAACCATAGCACCAACTCGTTACGTCATCGCCGATGTACCACTGTAGAACATGGACCTTGCTCCAGAGGGCAGCCCGGTCAGAACTAGAAGAACGCGATAAAACAGGGAACCGAGGAAATATTATACAAATAATACACAGCAGTGAGGGCATTAGTAAGAACTACCCACACCAGGTACCTTTGGAATATTCTAACACGCCCGAGTCGATAGCCGGGGTGTTTGGACGGTTTCGAAGGTACCAAGTGTGGGTTATTTTACTTATTTGAAAATGATGTGTATTATTAGTTTTTATAAGATGATGTTTTATTTGTTTTATAAAATGATGTTTTATTTGTTTGATAAAACTATGTTTTATAACATGATTTTACTTATGACCGGCCGTTAGTAAAATTACGCCTTGTCACGTGTTCGCTCTCAACCAATCATTTGATTAGGATCTGCTTCATCATCATATAAACACTGTTATCCCACTCACCAAGAATCCTGAAACACGATTGTTCTAAACAAGATCACACGGAAAATTATGAATTGCATTATTCTTGATGTGATATTAATTTTTGTTTTCTTGGCGTGATAGTAAAAACACATTTATGTAATTCTCTTTTTCAGCTGATGCCATGGATATAGACATTCAGGTTACATGGGCCATCTGGTCGTAATCCAACGCGTAGCGTTTTTTTAATGTCCAACAAAATTAAAGCGCAATCAGAAGGTGATGCAAACAATATTATAGTATTTACTAGCTTGCACGATTTTTGTGTCCTAATTAACATCTCTCATCATTGTTAAAATGATGTTGTTATTGTAAATTGCAAATTATCAACCCCTTTCCTCGGGCGGGTGGAAATTATCATCGCCTTAGTGATTTGAGGCATGTTAGGTACTATACCATCTTTACTCGCCTTCAGCTCTGTACAATTGCTGCCCCAAGATCACATCTAGGTAAATAGTTCATCAGGCTCCAAAGAAGCAATGCCCGTTATATGATCTATCAAGAATGATAGATAACTCCAAATACATTTTAAGGAAAAGATATCAAATTTGATTTAGTTCTTACTTTCCCCCTTGACCTTCAGATTCAATGACGCCAATAACACCGACGTCGAACTGTATTTCAGGGTTTAGTAACCCCAAAACGTTGTGGTAACCGACATGATAGTCAACTCCCTGTGCCAGTATGACCAAAGGCCCACTAAACTCTACGTCATTGTCCTCTCGGTAGCCGTAGACAACGATGTCAACCACATCCACGCCTTCAAGGTTATCTGTGTCCCACATGATCTCGAAGTCGGACTCTCTTTTGTTGCTTTCCGTTACCGAGGAAAAAACATTGTCAGGAACGTCCTCGACATTGACTGTAGGGGAAAACAGTTCAATGTCTAGATAATCTGGCCAGAGTTTTACGAAATCATCATTAATACAAGTTCGTCGACATCTTATTGAAACGTCTATATTACATTCAACCCGAGTTTTAACAGGATGTCGGCAAACTTCTACTTATGACAATTGATGCCCAGGTACATAAACATGATAACGAGGCAATCTATTTTAATAACCTTTTATGCTTTTGCTCGAGTCATTCTCTAGTCTCAACCTCCTATCAAAGAACTGTAAAGCACTCAAGTTTAATATATGTTTATGTTTTAGCCCTTCAGTATAATGTCAACGTGCTTACAATCTAATAATTTCGATATGCTCTGTTTGGTGTGCTTTGTTTACGTACATGAATATTTAGGCATTTTTCGAGAAAGATGATGCAAACAAATGAAGAAGCAACCAAAATTAATAGCCATTAACAATTGTTTATCGGTTGGAATTAAGATTTATAACATTAACGTATCACTTTAATATCATGAACTATCATTTTCAAGAACTTTCGGCTAATTTCTTTTGTAATGCATAGCTATTGCATAAGCCAACGATTCTGATCTGATGACAGCATTACGTGAACATGGTTACAGTTTTTACAAAAGAGGATGCTCATATGAACTTACTAATTGTGAACAATCCTGTGAAATCGAAAGTGACTCCGTCGTCCAGAGACACGCGCAAGGGAATCCGTCCAATTTTGTAGAAAGTCGGTGAAACGCAGATGACGATCTCATCGGACAGAAGTCTTCCAGAAATCTCTACTCCGTCGAAATCGCAGACAATGAGGTTGGTTGAATTGAAGCATGGTCCGTTGATGAGAACCTGAGTTCCACCAAGCATTGAACCGACCAATGGGAACAGGGAAATGGCACCTGTCAGGAGGAAAACCAACCTATGGTTAACGAAGTTGAATAAAAAACGACATGGCACACTAATATTAAGCACTTCGGTTTCCATACGAACTTTCTATCTCGTTATGCATGAAAGAAGTTCACGCGGGCGGAGTGAGAAGGACATGCACGCACGCACCAACGCACGCACCACACGCACTCAATCACCTACGCACCCCCATACAAAACCTCGTCATCCGACAAGGTTTTGATTTATAAATCAAGAGATGAATGCAATCATATTTTAGATATCTTCTAATTAACCAGAGCAAGTTTCATTTTCACCCATTTTATGATACGTTACCCGATTATTGCTAAATAAGAGAAGACGAAGAAGAAGTATCACAAGATACTATGAATTTATCGAGATGAATACGAAATGTTGATATGAAAAAGAAAGGCAGGAGGTTACACAACTCTTAACATTCTGTTGTATCACTTGTATGTGTGGTGTGAAGCTGTCCGATAGATTGGCTGGGTCTGGGAGGAACTGTGGTTGAAGTGGTAAAGATAAGTGGATTGAGATGGATGGGTCGTGAGTTGAGAAAAGAGGATGATGAACTTGTGAACAGAAAGTGAATGGCATTAAAGCGAAAGGAAGACCGAATATTTTTCGAGACTTAAGGTAAAGAAAGAAAGCAGTAAGGTTGGTCTAAATGGGTAGGATGCTAAAACAAGAAGCAGTGGAGAGCAGGAGTGTCGTCATCAACATAAAGCCATTAACCCCTCATGTAAGAGGAAAGTTATGATGATGATGATTATGATGGTTACGTTTAGTTAGCAAGTGTGAGAATGTTATTATTAGTTTACACACCGGAGGTGGTACATTCTAGTCCTTCGATGTTGGAGTTGTCCGTTCTGAACACCCATCTTCCAGGTACACCGACGTTCGACGTCGTTTCGATATCGACGATGGCCGCTGTCTGAGATCCTGGGACACTGTAAAAGGTCACACCGTCACCAGCGGTGAATCCAACCTAAGAGTCAAGCATGTGAACTTTGAAGCATAAAGTATGAACAAATGTAACTTCATACGGGTTTGATTGATGTTTTTATTCGTCTCATTTCATGTCTTTTTGGCCTGTTCAGTGTTGGGGATTTCCAACAAAAAAGAGTGTAAAAACTTAAAGTGGTTTGATGAGAAACTTTAATGGAAATACTTCTGATTCTAAGCTACTGCAAAACTGTTTTTCTTTGTTTAGGTGGAAATATACCAGACGGTTTTAATATTTTTGTTTAGATCATCGATGGTGTTCTATGCAAGCCTTGAGTTTCCCCTTTGTTTTTTTTTTAAATTCCTCTCTTATTTTTACAAAGTGGAGTTCGAGTTAACGGTAACAGAAATCTATTCCCTGTCATGGATACATGCGGCAACATTATTTCATTATTATTTCTGCCACTTGATGTCCTGTCTGAAACTAAAATTAAAACTAAAACTAAAACTAAAAATGAAACTAGGAAAAGGATCGTCCGAAAAATCCGATGAGACCGACTCCTAAGTGCCAACAGACCGGGAAGACAGAGAATTGGTCGGTCTGGACTCGGCTAGGAGTTGGGGCCACTGTAATTCATGAGCTCGTTACCGTACACATAATCGTGTCTCTACTTTATAAGAGGAGGGAGGTACGAACAAAACTATTTAATGACTTACCTGAGCTGGGGTACCACCTAGACCAGTATTAGCATCACCATTATCGTCAGTTCCTGTTGTCCAGTTGATATCACCGTAATTAAAGATGGCGAAGGAGTATCGGCCATCTGTCACCATCACAGCTTGAAAGGAATTCCTCTGAAGAAAACGGGTAAAAATACAGAATGGTGAATAAAAGTGGCACGCAATTTTGTGTTTCATTTAGTGAAAGAAACAAACAGACCAAAGTATATTATTTATGTAATATTGTTTAAGGGGCCAAATTACATAATTAGTCAAGTTCAATGATTGCTAGAAGGTTTGCATTTGACTCAAATATCTGCTGTAATTTCTTTATTATGTCACAATTTGGAGGACTGGGAATATCCTCAAATAACTGCAAGACTCCTTAAAATGCCTGGGATTGTGCTTTGGATACTGATCTCGTGAAAAGTAGTCGGGTGATTTATTTTGTTAGTAAACTTTATCACCCTACCATGAAACAGTATCTAAAAAATTATAAGGTGGCGACAGATGATAAATTAAAAGGTCCTGCGGAGAACAATCAATGCAGCCAGTGTACTCACGTGGGCGGCAGGAGAACTACCGTAGAAAGACATGTTGTCCCAGGTCGCGATGAACATCCATGACGACACAAAGTCTCTCATGTCAACGAATGATGCTCTTATAATTCCATCAGCTTCGAGGAATATGCCGTCGTTTTGGGCGAATCGTAAGACTTGTCGATAGGATACATCACCGCCGATCTCTGTGTTAACATCAGCCCAGAATGGTGCCAAAAGGCTTAGGGTATTATCGAGCGGAAACGGTTCAGGGGTAAATTGAGAAAAACTTTCCAAGAACGAGATGACGCCGTTAGCATTGACCTGCATCAACAGTTATATAAAAACAATACATTTTAGTGACAAGGAGGAAATATCATAGACAGGATGAGAGGGAGAGCACACAACAAATTAGTTGAGAAAAACGAACGGATAAAATTTGAAGGAAAAAGAAGAAAGATTGATCAGTTCATACGGATACACACACATGCACACGCACATAGAGAAAGAGAGGGAGAGAGAGAGAGAGAGAGGGGGGGGGGGAGGGGCAAGAGCGGAAGTTGGTGGTGATGACTTTTGACTGGCTTAGGCAGTTACAAGCACAGCAAGTCTTGACTGTGCTAGGATTATTAAAATCTTTTCTTTCCTCTTTAAATTCAAATCAAGTTAAGGAATTTTAGGTTTGATATCTTCATCATGTTCATGGTACATCGATTGTTTTAAGATTATTAGCCTATATAAAAAGATGTGACGTAAACTCATATCTATGATATGTGTTCATAAAATTGATGTCACGTAACAGGTTAGACAGATTTCTCAAACAGAATATTTTGGTTCGAGCATCAAGGGACTTACAAAAAGACTGGTATATTCATGATGGAAGAACGGAAAGATGACGTCAGCTAGTATCTCGTTTGACGAACCGTCTACGGTGGTGGGTACGAATTCGTCCCCCTCATTTAATCCAAATGGAAAGAGCGGACCTGAACAATAGGGAAAATAAGGTAAATAATAATACAAAATGATAATGATCATAATAATCATAATAATAATAATAATGATGACAATGATAATGATAATGATGATGATGATAATAATAATAATGATAATAATAATAATAATAATAATAATAATAATAATAATAATAATAATAATAATGATAATAATGATTCATGTCATAGTAAAAATGCAGTAACACGAGCTGAAAACAGTGTCTTCATGAACAACTGTAATCAATTCAGATTGATCTAATGTTCTCCAATTAATGCAAACTTAATACATACTGCTATCTCTTTGGTACAAAAAGGCATCTCTAAGAGGAGCAGGGAGGGCACGTGTATATGAAGGGTTGCGAAAATGGGTGCAAAACGAGTAAAAGAGAAAAAAGAAAATGCAGAAAAGAAAGAAACTTTTGATCACTATAAACTACAAGCGCCCCAATACCAATGATAGAATGCATTGTAATATAATCTCTGAGTGTTTACAATCTAACAAAATTCCGAGGGTCCGAGGTGGCTTGCAACAATAGGTCGCACAGGAACTCGTTATTTTGCACCTCACTAACAAATATGATTTATGAATAGTGTTTTTTGAATGGTTCAAATATTTTACTTCGAAATATAATTCTCATCGCTTTGCTCCATGTAATATTTGTTTCATCATCGTCTTTTTAATTATTGCACTCTCACTAATTGAGTCTGAAAGATAGAATTGAACTTTGAAGGAAAACAAAACCAAATTACAATCTTTTATTTAAAATAAACTTCAATATTGTGAAAAGATTTGATTTTGGGGTTACCTTGCTAAATTCCTCTTAAGAGCAATAACCATGCACTTTGAAGGTATCTGGGGATCTTAAACAAGAACTCAACTGTCCCTTTAATCATGATAAAGTAAAAAGGAATACGTGTCGAAATCAACTTTTGTCAAACTTTAGATACAGAAGGGAAAAAAGCTAAAGGTTTTGACAGACTTTTACAACTGAAATCGTCCAGTTTCGACATGAACGAATAATGTTATGTTATTTATTGTCAAAATTGTGTTTCTTCAAAAAAACCATACATGTAGCCAATGGATTAAACTTGAAGCCCATCTGTACTAGTTTACAAGAGGGATTAGACCACCCTGCAAGGTCACTGACAGGTGGTTATCTCATCAAATCAGCTCTCAATTAACATAAGAACAAGAGGATCATGGGGGACCATTGGTCACCGATTAGGTAGTGTTTTCTATATAGGGGGCTCAAGTAGCTATACGTAGTGCAGTGGGGCTTTTAAGTTTAGAGATGAGTGTGTGTGTGTATGTTGGGGGGGGGGGGGCGGTGGCGAGAAGTTTAACCCACTCACAGACACTTCATTATTTTTCCCCTTTTCCACAGGGAACCTTTATTAAATAATATCGTTCACATATATATACAAGAATTGATTTATACATGCAGAATTTCAAAATAATATTCTTGGCCATTCAAAATATGATAAAAAATACATTTATAGATATCATTTAAAAATTGAAGTTCACTTTTTTTTTTAAATATCACAGATTTAGTTGGCAAAATGATTTTAGAAGAAATAAGCAATCAGAAACACTTTGAAAAAAGTAATCAATTTTTCATAAACTTCTTTTCTTTCAGATTTGTTTTACATATATTCTTTTCCATGTTTAATATAATAACACTTTATCGCTGGTATTATGTGTTCAAAAACTGGTAAACAGTGTTTGCATTTGGCTGCAAAAAATGTCTTTCCTACTTTCAACTCTTTTCCTTTTATGATGTATAAATATAGGTTGGGTTTTCTGGCAAAAGGGAGAAAAAGAGGGGGGAGGAATGAGGAGGGGGAGGGGGGTTGGGTCAGTAAGAACTTATTTTATGTTTCATTGGACCAATATAATGCATTATGCTCTATACCCCCAATCGTTTTTGTTGGGGGGGGGGGGGGTGGGGCGGGGGGGGGGGGGGGGGTTCGGTGATGCATATCACAACAGAAAGGCACAGGGTGAAAGTATTGAGCCCTACCATACATTATCTACGTGCTTCAGACTGCAAACTATGCCTTTCAATTTATGCATCATTCGACACGCATCATCAGTTGCTATTACCGTACCATAATACCAATACCATTCTGATATCAAGTACACTTTAACCTCCTTGATTTGACTTTAACTATATTAATTAATTAGTTTATATGCATTTATTTGAATTAAATTATGTATATATATGTAGGTTGATATTTGAGGGAGTGTGGGTGTACGCGTGTTACAGAAGGATGATATCATTTACCTGACACTGGATCTTGACTGGAAGGTCCCTGAAATTCAAGAGAAACCAATAACAGAAACTAAATTTAATTCATCAAATGTCTACAGTCCTAAAATCCTAGAGACACACATAGCATTAAAGGATATCAATACAATTTGGTGATTTGATGTTTACGAATTATTTACCAAATAACATTTCTCTTGGACGATGATATCATGATTTACATGTGCATTATACTCAACATAATATCGTCACACTATTCGGATGAAAAAAGATACGAGGATAAGGAGGTTTAAACCATAGATAACTCACATTAGCTGCCTGAGTTGCTTCATCTGCAATACCTGTGCATGCAATGGAATAAGATCAAATGAGACACAATGAGATACAGAATATCATATTTTAGTTTCCGTATCATGATTACACCTTTCTATACTTCTAGGCTATTGACCAGGCCCGTATACCTAAAGCCATCCTCATCCTAGTTGGGAACTAAAATGCTCTTTGTCAGCTAGGGATAACGTTTATATAAAAAATCACTAGGTTTTAGTTTGCAAATAGGTCCTAGGTTTCATATAAAGCCTACTTGGCAACTAAATGCCCCTCGTGTTGAAAAATCCGATGAGAAGTCACATTCTGATATCAAATGATCTTTTACATCCTTGATTTTACTTTTAATAATTATATATATATGTTGGTTGATGTGTAGGGGAGGAGATGTGAAAGTGAGAGAGCGCGCGCGTCTATATGTGTGTGTATTCTACAGAAGGATGTTTCCATTTACCTGACACTGGAGCTTGACTGGTAGGTCCCTGAAATTCCAGAGAAACGAATAACAGCTGTTTCATGTACATTATCAAAGTGTCCAAACGAATCATTGAGATTCTCATAGCATTCATGGATATAATTAAAATGAGTAATTCGATGTTACGAGTTATTCATGTTGGAGGACGTTGTGCACTTATTCTATCGGTAATTATTTTGTATGGTGTTAATTTACTTTGATTCTTGGTTAATTTGATATATCCAAAAAATATAATTTCTCTTGGACGATGATTTAATGAATAATATATGTGCATTATGCACTGCATAACATCGAAACAATATTCAAATGAGAATGAAACACAGATATGGAGATTGATAACTCACGATTGTTGCCTCAGTGTTCTCATCTGAAATACCTTTGAAGGTGTAATTGAGATAAAATGAGAGAAAAACATATAATGTAACAGTTTCTGTACCCTGATTACACCTTTCTCCAAACTAGGTCAATAACCAGGGCCCATATTCATAAAGCCTTCCTCGTTCTAGTTGGCAACTAAAATGCTCTCTGTAAACTATATGGAAACAATTATATATAAAACCTCACTTGGTTTTAGTTTGCAAGTAGGTTCTAGGTCTTAAAGCCTACTGGGAAACTTAATGGCCCCCGTGTTGAAGAATCCGATGAGAAGTCACATTCTGATATCAAATGTACTTTGAAATCCTTGATTTTAATTTAATTATATATATGTTGGTTGATGTGTGGGGGAGGATGTGTGTGTGAGCGCGCATCTATGTTTGTGTATTCTACATAAGGATGTTACCATTTACCTGACACTGGAGCTTGACTGGTAGGTCCCTGAAATTCAAGAGAAACGAATATTACAGATTTTTCATTTACTGAACCAAGTTTCTAAAGTCCAAGAAAATCAGTTGGATCCTTATAGCATTCATGAAAATCATTATAATTAAGTAGATTGATTTTTACGAATTATTCACGGTTGGAGGATGTTATGTACTGATTATACCGGTGACCATTTGTATCGTTTTAATTTACTTTCTTGGTTAATTTGATACGTCAAAAAATGTAATTTCTCTCGGTAGTCATGATTATTTTATATGTACAGTATGCACTGCATAACATCGGCACACTATACGAATGAGAATGATATAAAGATAAGAAGATTAATAACTCACGATTGTTGCCTCAGTTGTGGTATCTGAAATACCTGTGAATGGAATAAAAATAAGAAAACAATATATTATAACAGTGTCCGTACCATGGCTACACCTTTCTCTATTCTAGGCAATTGACCAGGGTCCATATTCATTAAGCCTATTTCAGCCCAGTTGGAAACTAAATTGCTCTTTTTCATCTAGGGAAAGAAGTATTTATAAAACCTCACTAGGTCTTAGTTTGCAATTAGATTTTGGGTCATAAAGCCTACTTAGAAACTTAATGGCCTCCATGTTGAAGAATTTGATGCAAGGTCTAATTCCGATATAAAATGCAATTTTACATCCTTGATTTGACTTTAATTATATTAATCGATTTGTTCATATTTATTTCTTTGAATATAATTATATATATATATGTAGGTTAATATTTGTGAAAGTGTGTGTGTGCCCGAACGCGTTTGTGTGCTTGTATTTTACGGAAGGATGTTATCATTTACCTGACACTGGAGCTTGACTAGTAGGTCCCTGAAATTCAATCGAAACGAATAACATATACTAAATTTACTTCATCAAATGTCTACAGTCCTAAAATCCTAGAGATACACATAGCATTACATACTAATGGATATCAATACAATTATGTGATTCGATGTTCACGAATTATTTACGAAATACAATTTGTTTTGGACGATGATGTCTAAAATAATATGTGCATTATACTCTGGATAATTTCGTCATAGTATACGGATGAGAAAGATACAATGAGGATAAGAAGGTTTGAACCATTAATAACTCACACTTGCTGCCTCAGTTGTTTCATCTGCAATACCTGTGAATGCAATGGAATAAGATCAAATGAGATCAAATGAGATACATAATATCATATTTTAGTTTTCTTACCATGATTACACATTTCTATACGTCTAGGCTATTGACCAGGGTCCGTATACGTAAAGCCTTCCTCATCCTAGTTGGGAACTAAAATGCACTCTGTCAGCTAAGGATGATGTATATATTTTAAAAAATAACTAGGTTTTTTGTTTGCAACTAGGTCCTAGGTCGTAAAGCCTACTTGCCTAAATGCCCCCCATGGCGAAGAATCCGATGAAAGGCCACATTCTGATATCAAATGCACTTTGACTTCCTTGATTTGAATTTAATTATATATATGTTGGTTTAAATGTTGGAGGAGGGTGTGTGGATGTGAGAGAGCACCTGTCTGTGTGTGTTTATTCTACAGAAGGATGTTATCATATACCTGACACTGGAGCTTGACTGGTAGGTCCCTGAAATTAATAAGAAACGAATAACAGCTGTTTCATGGACTTCATCAAATATCTGCAGTCCAAGCAAATTATTGAGATTCTCATAGCATTCATGGATATCATTAGAATTAGTGATTTGATGTTTATGAGTTATTCACGTTGGAGGTGTTGTGGACTGATTCAATCGGTAATTATTTCGTATGGTTTTTAATAATTTACTTTGATTCTTGGTTAATTTGATATGTCAAAAAAATGTAATTTCTCTTGGACGATGATGTAATGAATAATACATGTGCTTTATTCACTGCATAACATCGACACAATCTACCAATGAGAATGATACAAAGATAAGAAGTATGATAACTCACGATTGTTGCCTCAGTCGTCCCATCTGAAAAACATGTGAATTGGGTAAAATGAGATAAAATGAGAACAAGATATATAATATACAGTAGGTTTGCGGTTGCACCATGTGTGTGAGAGAGAGAGAGGTTTGAGGAGTCCTGAACAGGACTCTGACTCGGTAATCTTTCTTGGAGGAGTGTAGTCCTGAAAAGGACTGTTTGTTATCTTTCTTGGCATATAGTTCTCAGGAGAACTATAGCGCTTGGAGAGGATGAGTGGCTCGACGTTTCGAACAGGTTGACTATCCGTCGTCAGGAGTGGGGAATAGCTGGCGTGCGTGAGCTTAAGTCACCGGTGTGCGGACGTCAGGGAAAAATAGGTGACCGTATGTCGGCTTGAGTCATCGGGTGGGCATGGATGGTCGGCTGGTAATTCGTCTGACTATCCGTCTGGGCTGGAGTCTCCGGGTTGCGGACTTAGGAGAGTTTCGAGTTGATGAGTGGGGTGTGTTGTCGGCGAGACGCTGTGTGTGTCCCCGACGTAGGCGGCGTTGTAGTCTGTTGTCGTCTGCTGTGCAGTGTAGCTGCGAGGCTGGCGGCTGCTTTGAGGGTTCGGCGGGTGGCGGTGGTTGATGTACGGGTGTCTGTCGGGGTGGTGAGGGCGGTGCTGGAGGCAGTGCTGGAGGCGGTGCTGGAGGCGGTGGTGGAGGAGGAGTGACCGGGTACTTGTTGATGAGAGGTTTCCAGATGTCGTTGATGTATAGTCCTGAGTCTTGGGGCAAACCTACTGTATATCTACATCACCATGCAAGCCGACACTTACAAGAAGATATATAATGTAACAGTTTCCGTACCATAATTACACCTTTCTCCATACTAGGTTATTAACCAGGGCCCATATTCATAAAGCCTGCCTCGTCCTAGTTGGCAACTAAAATGCTCTCTGTCAGCTAGGGAAAGAAGTATTTATAAGGTCTCAGTAGGTTTTAGTTTGAAAATAGGTTTTGCGTCATAAAGCCTACTTGGCAACTTAATGGCCCTAACGTTGAAGAATTCAATGAGAGAGGTCTCATTCTGATATCAAATGCACTTTGACTTTATTGATTTGACTTTAATTATATTAATTTATTTATTTATATTCACTTATTTGAATATAATTATGTAGGTTGAAATTTGAGGGAGTGTGTTGGTGTGTGTGTGTGTGTATTCCTGCACGAGTCTGTGTGCTTGTATTTTACAGAAGGATGTTTATTTTATCTACCTGAAACTGGAGCTTGACTGGAAGGTCCCTGAAATTCAAGAGAAACCAATAACATATATTAAATTTTCTTCATCAAATGTCTTCAGTCCTAAAATCCTAAAGATACACAAAGCATTAATGGATATCAATAAAATTATGTGATTTGATGTTGACGATTTATTTACGAAATACATTTTCTTTTGGACGATGATGTCTGGGATAAAATGTGAACTATACTCTGCATATTATCGTCACACTATTCGGATGAGACAGATACAATGAGGATAAGAAGGTTTGAACCATTAATAACTCACACTTGCTGCCTCAGTTGTTTCATCTGCAATAACTGTGAATGCAATGGAATAAGATCAAATGAGATACAATGATATACATAATATCATATTTTAGTTTCCTTACCATGATTACACATTTCTATTTCTTTAGACTATTGAACAAGCCCGTATAAATAAAGCCTTCCTCATCCTAGTTGGCAACTAAAATGCTCTCTGTAAACTATATGGAAATAATTATTTATAAAACCTCACTTGGTTTTAGTTTGCAAGTAGGTCCTAGGTCTTAAAGCCTATTGGGAAACTTAATGGCCCCCGTGTTGAAGAATCCGATGAGAAGTCACATTTTGATATCAAATGTATTTTGACATCCTTGATTTTACTTTCATTTTATATATGTTGGTTGATGTGTGGGGGAGTGTGGGGGAGTGTGTGTGTGTGAGCGCGCATCTATGTTTGTGTATTCTACATAAGGATCTTACAATTTACCTGACACTGGAGCTTGACTGGTAGGTCCCTGAAATTCAAGAGAAACGAATATTACAGATATTTCATTCACTGAACCAAGTTTCTGTAGTCCAAGAAAATCCTTTGGATCCTTATAGCATTCATAAAAATCATTAGAATTAAGTAGTTTGATTTTTACGAATTATTCACGGTTGGAGGATGTTATGTACTGATTCTATCGGTGACCATTTGTATCGTTTTAATTTACTTTCTTGGTTAATTTGATACGTCAACAAATTTCATTTCTCTCAGTAGTCATGATTATTTTATATGTGCAGTATGCACTGCATAACATCGGCACACTATACGAATGAGAATGGTATAAAGATAAGAAGATTAATAACTCACGATTGTTGCCTCAGTTGTGGTATCTGAAATACCTTTGAATGGAATAAAAATAAGAAAACAATATATTATAACAGTTTCCGTACCATGGCTACACCTTTCTCTATTCAAGGCAATTGACCAGGGTCCATATTCATAAAGCCTATCTTAGCCCAGTTGGCAACTAAATTGCTCTTTTTCATCTAGAGAAAGAAGTATTTATAAAACCTCACTAGGTTTTAGTTTGCAATTAGGTTTTGGGTCATAAAGCATACTTGGAAACTTAATGGCCTCTAGGTTGAAGAATTCGATGAGAGGTCTAATTCTGATATAAAATGCAATTTTACATCCTTGATTTGACTTTAATTATATTAATCAATTTGTTCATATTTATTTCTTTGAATATAATTATATATATATGTAGGTTAATATTTGTGAAAGTGTGTGTGCCCGAATGCGTTTGTGTGCTTGTATTTTACGGAAGGATGTTATCATTTACCTGACACTGGAGCTTGACTAGTAGGTCCCTGAAATTCAAGCGAGACGAATAACATATACTAAATTTACTTCATCAAATGTCTACAGTCCTAAAATCCTAGAGACACACATAGCATTAAATATTAATGGATATCAATACAATCATGTGATTCGATGTTCACGAATTATTTACGAAATACAATTTGTTTTGGACGATGATGTCTAAAATAATATGTGCATTATACTCTGGATAATTTCGTCATAGTATTCGGATGAGAAAGATACAATGAGGATAAGAAGGTTTGAACCATTAATAACTCACACTTGCTGCCTCAGTTGTTTCATCTGCAATACCTGTGAATGCAATGGAATAAGATCAAATGAGATACAAAATATCATATTTTAGTTTCCTTACCATGATTACACATTTCTATACGTCTAGGCTATTGACCAGGGCCCGTATTAATAAGACCCTACTTAGCCTAGTTAGCAACTAAAATGCTCTCTGTAAACTAGGGAAAGTAGTATTTATAAAACCTCACTAGGTTTTAGTATGCAACAAAGTGCTAGGTCATAAAGGCTATTTGGCAACTAAATGGACTTCATGTTTAAGAATTCGATGAGAGGTCTCATTCTGATATCAAAAGCAGTTTGACATTCTTGATTTGACTTGAATTATATACATGTTGGTTGATGTGACGGGGAGGGTGTGTGTGTGAGCGCGCATCTATATTTGTGTATTCTACAGAAGAATGTTACCATTTACCTGACACTGGAGCTTGACTGGTAGGTCCCTGAAATTCAAGAGAAACGAATATTACATATATTTCATTTACTAAACCAAGTTTATATAGTCCAATGAGGTTATTTAGATCCTAATAGCTTTCATGAAAACCAATACAAATTACGTAGTTTGATTTTTACGAATTATTCACGGTTGGAAGATGTTATGTACTGATTCTATCGGTTAGCATTCTGTTATGTTTTAATTTACTTTCTAGGTTAATTTGATACGTCCAAAAATTTAATTTCTCTTAGTAGTCATGATTATTTTTTATATGTGCATTATTCACTGGATAACATCGTCGCACTATACGAATGAGAATGATATAAAGACATGGAGATTGATAACTCACGATTGTTCCCTTAGTTGTCGTATCTGAAATACCTATGAATGGAATAAAAATGAGAAAAAATATAAATATAACAGTTTCCGTACCATGGCTACACCTTTCTCTATTTCTCAATTTCTTCCCAAATTAAGAGTTAAAGTATTTAGAGATATATAAACTATCTCTACATCACTAGATGGCTACTTATCATTTCATCACCCAGTACCATAGGAACAACTGTGGTCAGAGTGTCATAGAATTGGGAGAGATAATATTATGTCATGGAAAGGGAAGAAAGAATGTATATTTCAGCACAGAATTAATACAACATACGTGATTGTGTTGTGATGCAAACTAGTTAAGACCTATAGATTTTCTTAGGAAAGTATATCTGGCTTATTTATCTCTCTTTTTCTACAAATAATAACCCCTTTGGTAATAAATGTAGTCTCTACTCAAGTTAAAAAACCAACCATCTTTTTGTGCCATTCATAAAACATTAAAGCGGATACAGTCAACTACACCTGCATTTGCTGGACGTTTTCCAGAGCATTATCATTACATTTTTCTTAAACGAATTATTTTGATCGAATGATATGCCATTCTAAAATTGCTACACAAATACATATTTCCATTCACTTCTCATTTAGACACTATATACCAAACCCACTCAAACGATTTGTTGTTGTTTTGTCTGTTTGGTTACTACTGTCTTCATTACAAATATCTCCAAGACATGATGCAATAACCGTCTTCAATGGCTTTGCCTATCTTATTTACCTTCACATTCATACTCAGCGTAGGTGTAGGTGTAATCCCCTGGGCACGTTGAACCCTCCGAGCATGAGCTAGAGAAGGTGCATGGATTGCGAGTCTCGCAATACGGAGCCCAATGTGCCGTCTTGTCAGTGTCTTCACACTGGCTCTCCAGGGAGGGCTCATAAGCATTGCAAGAAGGAACCCTCACACATACTCCTTTGATGATTGTGATCGTTGATCCTGGGTCACACTCGAGATTGATTGTTGGGGGTCCACCTGCTTGACACTCTGTAACTGTGAACAAGAAAACAAAATGCAAATGCATTACAAACTAAAAAGTAAATAAGTAAAAAATATAAGCATTGCAAGAAGGAACCCTCAAACAAACTCCTTTGATGATTCTGATCGTTGATCCTGGGTCACACTCGATCGTGATCGTTGGAACTCCAACCTCTTGACACCCTGTAACTGTGAACATGAAAACAAAATGCAAATGAATTACAAACTAAAAAGTAAACAAGTAAAAGATATAATTGATAATAACTTGGGAGACGTACAAAATGCATTTGTAAATAGTTTTACGTTCAAAACTTAGGAAACACACCTCAAACAAGCTGCACGTTTTAAGGGTAGTGTCCACTTTTTGTCAACATAGGGGTTAACATTTCAAACCCAATGTATGATTTGTTTTGATGTCTGTCCTTGGAAATCAGGATGTACATCTTTTGGAAAGGTTGATTTGAGACCTTAATCTTTTCTCCTTCATATCACATTTGAAATTAGTCCTCTCAGATATAAGACACATTTTGTCAAAAGAGGCTTGATTTCTTGAACCAATTACTCAAACCTAAATTCCATTTTGTCAAGTTCTATTCTTAATATTTGAAAACAGGATTTTTGAAAACTGCAGTCCAAAAATGGACATTCTACGACATGTTTTGACAATTAAATGAACATTTTACAGATTTCTTAACCAAAAATGAGGAAAATTGACTTTGAATTTTTGTTCTACACAAAACATTAGGAAAAATAGCAGAACATTCATCTTTGGACTGTCAGTGTTTGCTCTCAATATGTAGATTACTTCTGCAAATATGCAAAAAATTCATCACCTTGAAGAGGAAAAAGAATTGCTCATGTGCACTAGTATGTGGAGGATAATGACACCTTTCTCTACTTCTACGCTATTGGCCAGGGCCCATATTAATGAGACCAAGGAGTTGTAACCAGTACTTACTTAGTCTAGTTGGCAACTAAAATGCTCTCTGGCAACTAGGGAAAGTAGTATTTATACAACCTCACTAGGTTTTAGTTTGCAATCAGGTTTTGGGTCATAAAGCCTACTTGGCAACTTAATGGCCCCTATATGATGAAGAATTCGATGGAGCTCTCATTCTGATATCAAATGCACTTTGACTTCCTTGATTTAGACTTTAATTATATTTATGTAGGTTGGTATGTTGAGGAGTGTGTATGTATCCGTGCACGCGTTGGTGAGCCTGTATTCTACAGAAGGATGTTATCATTTACCTTACAATGGATCTTGACTGTAATTTGGTCCCTGAAATTCATCTGGCGGCCACCAGATAATTAACATATGTATTAAAGGCCGAACCCCCTTCACCGATATACTCTACATGTTATATTGCCCCGGTGACACTTGCCCGCATTTTGTTTTGCGCATAGTTTGCGCATAGACACATACTCTTGGTGCCAATGCAGTATTCGTGGTAGCGTGCGGGAGGATGCGGGCGGATGCGGGCCGTGCGTGAAATGCGTGACAGAATTTTCAAAATGTTCAAAATTTTGGCACGACAATTTTGTTTGGCAACGTTCGTGAACACTTCGTGAACTATGCGTACCCTATGCGCTGCCTGGTCGTGTCAGTGCGCGCCGATGCGTGTCCGATGGCTTAGTGGCACGCATGTTCACGACTTGTTAACGACTAATTTGCGCACAATTTGCGCATTGGCTGCGCATACTTCCCGCGCAGTTTTCGCATGCCATGCGTATAGTCTACGAATGCGTGTCCTGGTGGTTACGCATTGCGTGAACTATTCGTAAATTAGACGTAACCCTGCGTGCCACTAATTGGCACGCATTTGCACGCCACAGAGCGGGGCAGTGCGGGACCAAAATGCGGCAAGTGTCAACGAGGCAATAGAACAGGAGTGGTAATTGGCCGAGGGGGGGGGGGGGGGGGGGTGATTGCCCAGGGCCTTTTTGTCCTAGAACCTGAAAGGGGTATCCCCTCGAGATCTTAGCACCCATCGAGAGAAGAATTCGTAGACTATCACGACATAATGTCTAGAGCAACAGTATATAAACACACAACCCAGTTCGGTCGTGCGGCAGAAATCCATTTTAATGGAATTGTCGCTTGGGGAGCACGGCATTGAGGAGGGTTCAAATGACCCTAGTCAAGATGTTTACTCCTTATAGTCTCATCTCCCTGGTAAAAGTCAGAAGCACTGTGCACATAAAGATGTATATGGGACCACACAAACACGAGGCATAAAAATGTGGTTCTCATTTTTTAAGCCATTACATGTCATATTTAGAACATGAAGACATTTGAAGAGCCATCCTTTTCAGGGAGCATTTTTGCAATGACGACCTTCGTCATTGCCTTGTTTTCGTTCACATTCTGCCCCATTAATATTTTCCTTTTCCTTTTCGTCCTGAAATCCCATTCGTTTTGCACGTAGTGCTTGTCCTTCCTAGTTAGGTACTTTCCTCAAGTCCTTTTCCTTTCAAATTTCTTAGGCATCATCTCTAGCATCTCATCCAGGTCACTACATTCTTCGATTTTCGAAATCACTCATGCATAACCGTCCAGGCGCCATTTTGTCCGTTTCTGGTCCATTTTAAGGCCTTTCTTTCTTCCTTCCCATCTCCACTATCCTAGATCCTACAAACTTCTAACAAATTCCTCTAGATAGTCTAAGAGATGTTCTTTAATCTGCGACGCATTACCTGTCCTTCCAAATGCCATCTTCATACTCAAAATTCAAATCTGAAACCGTCTCCGTCAACAATCTCTCAAATTCTTGAAAAATTGACCCCTAAATAATCTAAAACTGCCATAACTTTCTCATATAATGTCCGTTTTGTATTTAAATCTCACAGTATCTTTATCTCATTATTGCACATAGCCATGCCAAATTTCACGCTCTAATGGCTTTTCAAAACATAAATAGCGCCCTCTAAAGTTCTGGGAATTGGCTTTCTTTCTATGGCCTTATCTCCATTATGGCTTGGCAAATCCGTACCCTTTTTTGGATTTAGATACTTGAAGATATGCCCTTTCCAGCCATATACAAAATTATATACCCTTACACTGACTGACTTTGAGAAAAATGCCCTCCAAATTCGCCATTTTCAAGAAAATTCCAAAATAACTTAAACTTGCTCTAAAATGGCGATCTTTATACCTACATCAATGAAACTTGGCACACATATGTATCCATATACGTGACAACTGTCTGTCAAGTTTAATAAATTGTAATGCCCTCGTCGCAAAGTTATCGCCAAAAATGATGAATTTACTATGCATTACGTAATAGCGCGTTTAATGCGTGCAATACATTGCGCGGAGATAACAATTGTGTCAAACTGACCGCAATGGAGTGCCCTTTCGCATGATACCAAGTATAGTATATGTTCACACAGAAAATTGTGAGTAAATCGCATTTGAACAAAGGTCACTATACGAATTCCGCCGAGTTTCCACCCGAATCTAACACGTATCGACTATGACGTCATTTTTTCAGACTGCTTTTCGCCCCTTAAACGTCCTTTTTTTTCCTTGAAAATTTGCAGTGACATGCCGAGTTCCAATACGCAGGGCACCTCTTGGCCGGATTTTTGAAATTGGTCAAGGGGGCCATTGAAGACGCCATTTTGTCCTATAAATCTATTTTACATCACGTGTTTCGATAGGATTATCAAAGAAAAAAAGAGAGTGGTTCACAATAACAACCATGAAATTCTCTTTCTAATGATACCAAATACGGCCCATAAAGAGACATAAAGAGAGAGAAAAAAAACAATTTAACTCCGGTCATAATACAGATCCTGTACGTTTTCCGCTCATGCATTACACGCATTGTCTATGGGGCATATCGGGTTCACGTTTTTGGCCCCCAGAACGATCTTGATTGCAATGACGAACATGCACCAAATCCCATTGGTTTTTGCACGCAGTGCTTGTGAGCCCTTTCTAGGTTCTTTCCCCTATCCCAATTTCTTTCAAACTTCGTAGGCATAGTCACTACCATCCCATCAAGGTCACTGTTGAGGTCTTTCTTTCGCCCTACCTATCTCCAATGTCACAGAAGCTACAGACTTCGTACAAATTGCTCTGGATAGTCCGAGAGAAGCTCTTTCGTTTGACACGGAGAAACAGGGCGTCATTGCACGCACATCGTTGTGACACGATTGCATTTCTAGTTTTATCTGATGTTCTTCCACGCTTGCATGATAACAATGAAAACGCTCACAAATTATTTTTCACCTCTCCTCAGAACTTAAACTTAATAATACCGCTTTCTATGCCTAGGTCACAAATACACCGGGCCCCGTACAATCTTCCCTACCCGGCGGCTTGCCGTGGATTTTAGAGAACGTACGGGACTCTTGCTATTTTAATTTCTACGGCATGTGTGGTCACAAATTTTGCGGCGCCCGGGAGGTGCCATCATCAACACCGAGAAACTAACAGACCTAAACAAAAGACCTGAACTCATCTCCAAATGCCGCTTTGAAAACAAATTCTTTCTTTCCAAATTCAAAAGAGAATTTACTTAAATGAATAAATAAATATTAGTGTACAAGCACCCTGGAGGGGACTATTCTGCGATACCCCCTCCCATTAACCTACTTGTTTAGAAATCCAGCGCAGTATCTGAGCTATTACAATAGCCCATTCCCCCATGAGTAATTCTTATTGTATTGTATTTGTATTAGTTAAGTCTTATTTTGAGCGTATTTGTACCAAGGTTGTAGAGTAATCATGTACTTTTAAGAAAGCTATCAGTTGCCTTAGGATCGCTTCCCAAACCGACACATTAAACAAATTCGAGGAGGTTAACCCCCCAAACCACCTACCTGCGTTCGCGCCTGACCATAGCTGTCAAACCGACCACCAACTTGGGGGCAAACAGGCACATTCTAGTAGGTTAGAATCCTAACTTTAAACAAAAATACTAAATTTAAGATTGTTTCTAAAGGGATTTGGGCCTTTTTAATTATTGGGCTATGGGCTAGTATAATTGCTAATACCTGTGACAATTGCCATGAATAGTTCATGTACACTGTAGACGTACATGTCGGAATTTTTTCAAGGGCTAAATTTTCTAGTGCTTATAATACATTGACAGGGACATCCAAATATATCAAAATTGTAAAGAATCACTTCCACCCAATGTTCAAAATTACCCAGAAATTTGTATTACCAATTAAAGGGAACCGGTAACATTGTTGAGGGTTGATGAAAAAGCGTAATTTTTGTATGAAATGTTACCTATCATTTTATTTCTACTGTACTAACCTTCTAACATGCCCAAAACATAAAATAATAATAATTTCTCAACCACGGCACATTTATGGTTTCCTTTGAAGCCGTCACTGTGCGGCACCCTCTAACAGTAAATTCTCTCAACGAACTTTTGAATTTCCCCAACCGTTTTTCCATGAAAATAAAACATGAAACAGGCTTTTAACAATCTTTCACTTAAATGTTTGGAATGGTATATAGAGCTAATCCATTGCTTTGTGATGATTATTATAATATTTAATTAAATTATAATGATATAGTTGGGAGAATTGAGGAATCGATTAGATCAGTTTCCCCCAATTTTTATCATCAACAATAGTCTGTTTTCAGTCAAACTTTCAGTTTACTTTAATTGTACATCTAGCATTGAAGTTACATCCTCAGCACCATTTTATCTCATCTGAACAATGGTACCAAGTCCCTTTAAAGAGTTATTGCACGTGCCCTAGCCATCATGCGTGTTTGTATTATACCATTTTATTTCTTGATAATGATGGATCCGTATTTAAATTTCCCATGTGTGTATAGTACTACCATACGTTTCGGCAGATTTGTTCCCACTTCGGATAACATCGTCAGTTGGCTATTTGAATCGATTTGATTTGATTTGATTTGATTTGATATTATTTTTTCCCGCTCAAATTTTCAAAATTAAGATAACATACATAAACCATACAGTATAACAATATATAATACAACAAATAAATTATACAAGTAACGAATATTTATATATTTCTAAGAAACAAAGTAAATTTACACAGTACATTTAAAGGTATAGACTAGTTTTGGAAACGCCCGCCTCCCCTCTAAAAAAAGGAATGGAAGGTCTTATTACCAATCAGGTGTAATAATATGTTTTGACTATTAAATACGTGATGATACACATTTTGCCGGGAAACCGCCTAGTGAAATATTTGATAAATGATCATATCGATCCGGCCTCGATAGATGTCCCGAGTGCACTTCAACATTAAACATTTGGGCATATATTTCTTTTTTTTGCAAATTTAGGTTGAAATATGGCCATCTGAACCTCTGAAGGCAATATTTAAACAATATTAAACGGATATTTTGCATCCATAACCCTTGAACCGCAATTTTACCACTACCGTTCTTTACCTTTAAGTTTGAGAATAAGACAAAATATCTATATTGCTTGGTATAACTAACAGTGCAAAAAAAGGGAATCTCTGAAAAGCTAGGCTTGTTGAGCGAGATTCCCAGTATAAATTAGACCATCGTCAGTGCGCATCAAATCGTGCGCATGCCTGCTTCCAGAGAGACCCCAGACGCACCCGCCCGCGTCAGATGTCTCGCGAACTTTTTTTTCCTACGAACTTTTATACCTGGCGCATGCTCACATACGAACTGTTATACTTGACGCATGCAAGGAGGTCACAAACAATTAGACTTTGATTATTTATTGCTTTGCCTCACTATTTATAAAGGTAAAAAACTAAATAAACTGAGATTCGAACCCTCACGGCAACTCCTAGGATATATTAGTAACACGCTGTCCTTACCGATTGAGCTAACGATGAGTTGATGAAAGATTGCTTTGTATAATTACTTTCACCCTATTGACCGCCCTACTGGATTCCACGTGCGCATGCGCTGGTTTCCTTCGCGAGTGCGCATGCGCAGGTTCCCCTCGCGAGCTCAAAGTTCGTAGGAAAAGAAAATTCGCCCCCGGGTCTCTCCCACCGAGGCTCATTCCGCATACATTAGTCTACCGTTGTCAGGTCAAACAAGCTCTAGGCTTATCTGACTTAGCAACCAGCAGTATAAATTATTGAACAACAAACAAGCCCCGACAAAAGAGACACATAGAACCGACATAGGCGAATGAACTCGCACGTCAGAGGACTCTCCGGGAGAAACATGCACAAATAAGAAATCACGCCAAAAATGGTCCATTGTAATTATATACAAGCGTATATCATTACAAGCGATAGAGAGACAAATACATGATGAGAAAAGAAAAAAAAGGCATGCGATGAAAACACTTAAAAAAGGGATGAGAAAGCCGAAGTTTTACCCCCTGGATAGATACAAAGTACGTCACAAAGCCTGCAAAAAGAGCAACTAGAGGTGTTGACGTAGGACCTCCTGTTTGGTTATCATGACAACTATACTTATTTTTCCTTTGAAACTGATAAGGAAAATGCTCCAGAGGGGAAACTCCCCATTTATTGCGACAGAATATCGTGCCACGTTAACAATACAATTTCCAAATTGCGACTTTAACTATTCGCTTACACCTTGTCACACCAGTGAGATTAATACAATACAGATAAATGAAATACACTAACCATACAGCTCGATCACACCACTAAACCAGATCCACACTGACTCCAATCTACATTAAGTGACACCCTAGAAGTCGATATCCTCTCTAATATAATGTCTCTTTCATTTACTTGTGTACGGACTCTCGAGTCTCAAATAATCTTCGGAGACGACTTTAAAGAATTTGGAAATGGCACTTTAAATATACAATTTAAAAGCTACATGTTTTGATTAAATGTAAGGTCGTACAACCCAATAACCTAAATATGGGCTTCTGATTAGTGAATACGCGGTGCTCTTGGTTTAACTCGCTAGTAATCGGTTTCATCATGTCTGTATAACATACTCGTCACTATGAAATTTGGAGTGGTGTATAAGATGTGAACTCGACTAATCACATCATTTTTCCCCTCCGTTTTCGTTTTTCTCCTCTTTCCAATTATGATGAATTTTACATCAGGAAACACCACTGCCATCTCATAAAATTATTGCCTATATCGCAACAGTTCATTTATTTACCTTCAGTATTCAAAAGCGAATTATATTTATATCTAACTGTTTTATTACGTTAGGGGAGACCAATATATATGGCACTGGTTTTTTTAACATATACCAAATGTGTCCACAAAAGGGTCAAAAATGAAATTATGTTTACTTACTTCAAACGTGTATTTTTAGGATCAGGACTATTCATATTTTTGAGAAATGCAATTTTTTTAGTTTAATCTATCTCCTTATTTATTCACCAGATATGAATACTATGAGTTCCTACAATTGTATTGTGAACTATAGCATATCTAATAACTGTGATATAAAACTCATTTGCTATTTACTACACCTTTAAATATGTTGGGTCTTTAAGAATATGTTTCAGAGATTATTCATGCAAATTCTTGACTTTATATCTTGAAAAATACAGATTTTGTATCCCTTGAAAGTGAAAAATAGCTCTAAATTTGGGTTTTGACATTAACAAGTTTTAATTTCAATATGTAAAATGCTTTTTTCTTAGGTCAATCTTAATTTATTATAACAACTGATAATATAAGGTAAATACATGCAAAAAAAATTGGGAACCAGTGCATTGCCTAATAATTTTCATATGTTACACCACTGGTGTCTCGGACGTTACACACTGTTAACATCATAACTTTATTCAAGTTGATTGCTTTTCTTTAGGTATTATTGACCTCAGTTACATTAATTGTTTGCTGAAAAATACATCTGTAACATTTAATTGTAAAAATTGTGCAATTTTAATTAGTTTAGCACATACATGTATACCAAGTTTGTCTTCATCGACCTCTCAACTTATGTAAGGTATATTATTCATTTCAAGAACGTGTACCGGTAGTTTAAAATGCTTATGTAATCTAACAGAGTGAAATATGAAGCTAATATCAATTTTAGTCATCGGAACTCTTTAGAAAATTCACTTAGAAACATACTCTTTATTGCATGTTAACATTTCGATCAGATCATCAATTTCTACAAATTCTACAATATAGATGTTTAATCAGCTTGCTAATGTTTTTTGTCTTCAACTATATAGTGTGTCATTCAATAATATCACTAACACATACATGTATGTAAGCAAAACATTGAAAAATCTTTTAAAAAATAAAACTATAAAAAAAGTACCCCCAGTCATGTTAGTAATAAGAAATAAGTGAATCCTAATTTACAGTGTATGTACATCTCGAGAATGAGACATTTTAGATGTATTTTAAAATTGTGTATGTTTTAGGTTATAATACTACTGTAGTAACAATCATCCTTTAGCACTATTTGTATTAGGAGGCTGTTTCAAACGACAACATTTTTTAATGCTCTTAAATAAGTATTTATTTATTTATTTTCTTGATGACCGATTGATGAATGGGTGGATTGATTGGTTGGTTGGTTGGTTGGTTGGTTGATATATCTTAACTCTTGCTGTGCCGATATCACAGGTGACAAACAATATACAGTGTAGGTTAAACATATGCCGTATTTGCCAGCGATAAGGCCGCAGCGCCGCACCCCCAACTTTGACATTTCGTAGAGGGAAAAAAAACCACAAAAAAACAAAACAAACAAACGGACATCCCATATACATTTCACACTAGCTTATACATTTTGTATGTACAGTGCATGCATACATTTGAGGAAGATACTACATGTATATGTTTAGGATCATTAAAAAATAAGGTATTACTGGTAATGCCCTTTTCTTTTATATGTATGTACTTTCTACATGTACACAGATTAGTTACGTGTACTAAGTGGCCTTTTTAAAAGGTATTTTCAAATGAAAATCCATATTTTCCATACATTTTTAGAAAAACCTTTTAATTTGCTTGATTTTATCAACTTTATAATTATGTACCTGTATCATACACATGTCATGTACATGTACACTGGGTATTGCTTAAATGGGTGATTTTGGGCTTTTGTAACCTACCAAATAGTTTAGATTGACCATACAATCTTTGGTTATATTGACATAATTTGGAACAACCTTTGTACAAATAAAAAGCTGATGATTTGCAAGCACACAGCAATGTAAATAGCAAGAGGAGAGGTTGAAAATTGAAATTTGCTATTCCTACATCTATCTTTGCCCCTCGTTTGAACTAGTTTAAGTATGAAAATGTCTGTTAACAGTTTAATGTAACATCTGAAACGTGCTAACAGCATACCAGAAAGTGCTGTTAAAATGGCTGAATATTTTGTATGAGTCACTTTTATCGAGATTTGTTCTGATAAATCACAATTAAGGATATACTAAAGCAGCCAGCCATATGCCTTGCATCACAAAGCGTGGCTTCAATATTTTATGTTTTATAAGTCAATTTTGCAGAAATTTTAGATATTTTTTCATCATATTTCATATTTTTATATTTAGATCTAAATGAAATTATCAAAATAGTGTTTTTAACAGGAGTGTGCATTGTGAAATCGTAACTTGCACATACGATCGAAAATAAGTTGAAATTTGCAAACTATGTGTTAACAATCAAAAAGTGTAACGTCCGAAACACCCTTCTTGAGCTTACACAAAATTATTGGATTTGAAAGACCTGATTTGTGTTTTGACTTGTGTTAAGACTTTAAATAACTTATTTCATAATGATTTATTCATTTCAGATATCCTCAAATATGAATTATCATCATTTATTTGGTATTTTTTGTTTCGGACGTTACATTATTTTGTTTCGGACGTTACAACTGTTAACGGAAAATTGGTTTTAACTATAAAATAGTATTGTAATGATGTATTGCAAATTTCTTTTTTTTGGTGGGTAGCCGCCATGAAATGTTTTTAAAATGTTACGAAAGATAGGTCCTGCAGTTCATATATTTTCTGCTACTTCAAATTGAAAGTTATTTCGGACGTTACAAAATTGTTTACGGAAAATGAGACAGCTTTTTCAAATTTTGAGTATATTTCTAATATAAGCGCTACTACAATTAAATTATATTTTCTTTTGATTTAATGACTTGGAGTAACTAATAAGCTCATTCAAACCATAAACAATCTCATTAATTTATTGTTCTAGTGGGTTAAATGAGGGTTTGCATTGTTTACGGGAAAATGTAACGTCCGAAACACTATTTTCAATTGCACTGTTCCATTAAAATACAGGAGTTAATTCAGATTACTGTTAACTTTCTTTAAGATCCACCCATGCTCATTAATCATCAATTGAAAAAAAACATATCGTTTGTGGGTATATATTTTTTCGGCTCCAACCAAAAAGGTATGTCATATTTTGTTACAAAATTCCGTAATCAATTGGCTGTTCAGGGATACCTCATGCATATAAAGCAAGGTTAAAAATATTTTCTATTAAGCTATGGGAGGTCAATCTAGGTCCATGCTACAAGAAAAAGTTGTAATTGATTTCTAATTCTTTATCTTTGAAAATTTTCAGGCTCTCAAAGGGCCATTTAGCTATTTGGTCATTGTTAAAAAAACCAGTGCCATATGTTAACATCCAGAAAATAGGAAAGTGAAATTCCTTTTGAATTTTAGTTATTTACTTTTCCTCTTCATTTCATCTTCATCTACATACTTCTACATGTGCCTTAGCACTGTACTTCCTTCATTCTGGACAGCTTAACCCTTCTGCAATACTATCACTCTCAACTCAAGAAGATACCTTACACAAACTAACAGTCACCGTAAAAGATGTTTTTGAAGGAAACTTCCCTTATCGTCGGGAGCGTTGATCCAACTAAAATACTGCTACCTAGCCCTTTTGCATAACGAGTTGCGTTTAAACGCAACTCAGAAAATCAAACGCAATCAAAATTCCTAAAAATTAAATGCAACTTTGCGTTTGATTGCAATTTTATTGCATAATGAGTTGAGTTTGATTTCAAACGCAACTTTCAAGCGCAATTTTTTCCAGAGCAAACGCAATCTTACGATAAATATTTGACCAAACGAAAAGTTGCGTTTGATTTCAATCGCAACTATCTTTATGCAATGCGCAGTTGCATTCGATTGCAAGTTGCGTATGATATTTGCGTTTGATCTGAGCTGCGATCAATCGCAACTTGACTTTTATGCTCCAGAAATTGTTGTATCCCAATTCAATGACAATGCCAGTAGAAATACCTTATTCAGTACCCTACACTGTTATGCAAGAAGCCTCAATACAAAAATGAATTCATTGAGCCTGTCCTACACACCCTAGATTTTCTTCCCTTAACTGTAGGTACCATCTCCGAAACATGGCTGATTAAAAATTCCCCGCCCTTAATTAATTTAGAAAATTACACTGAGTCGAGCAGATCATGCACCGGGAAGAGGAGGTGGGGTTGCTTTATACATTAATGACGAGTTCAATTTCAAACCAAGTGTGGATGTTCACATCAGAAGAATCGCATCAAAATTCATCGAAATAGTAAATGTTAAGAGCAAAAACATAATTAATTAATTTAGAAACATCATGGAATATACTGTCTCAAGAAAATACGAAAATATAGTGAATGGGCGATTTAAATGTAGATATTGTGCCTTGCCTACAAAACAACACTGTGGCAACACTTCTTAATTTATTATATTCCCATGCATTTCATCCACTAATCAATAAACAAACTTAAAAAACATATCTTCTGCTCTTTTAATCAAAACTATGTGATAGTAATATCCTTTGTTCTGACTTCGTCCTTGCCGAGACAACACGATTTTCTAAAATATATGGGTAGTCATTATTTTCGTAAACTAGCGAGTCAAACATATAACATTTTTTGGAGTGAAATGTTTATCGCTTACAGTGAATTTGTGTGTACTTACTACAATAATAATAATATATCCTCTCAACCTATATTAAATAATGACTATATCAAATTAGGTAACAATACAATATATAATAACATTGGTGTCAAAAGGGGATTCGTTTTATAAACGATATTTTGGACGAAGACAGAAACTTTTTATCTTTGAGAGATCTTCAGAATATTTACGATCTTCAAACAAATTTTCTCTTTTATCATACACTGTGTGTTGCCATTAAGAAAGCGTTCAAAGATTGTACATTCAACATTCAACAAACTTCCTCAAACTCTAATTCCAGATGCAATTTCCTTCGTGATTAAACGAATAAAGGGATGCTCGCAGATTTATGCAGCAATATCGAATCGTAGAAAAACAGAATGTAAATGTTTTCTCAAATGGAAGTGCATATTTGACCTAAATGACAAAAGTTGGGAATCGTACTGTTCGTTAGGATTCCAGTGTACCATTGATGTTGGATTTCGTTGATTCCAATATAAGGTTGTGCAGCGTATATTATTTACAAATGACTTGCTATTTAAATTGAATCTGGTCCCAAGGAAAGAATGTACCTTTTGTAACGACCAAATCGAAACAGTTGTTCATTTATACTGTTAGTGTAAGCATGTTAATGATATGTGGGATAGGTTAGAGGACTGGATCTTGACTGAAACTGGCGAGAGATTTAGTATTCACCTCAAAATAAAATATTTGGATATACAGGTAAAAGTAACCTTGCACTTTATAACTGTATACTGATTATAATGAGAAAAACGAAATATTATTGCAAAATACAAAGTATGATTCCTGATTTCAGTTTTATTAAAGCATCAATAGTAAATTATTATTACGATGAAAAATATATATCAAACTTGAACTTTAAACAAGGTAAATTTTCAAAAAAAATGGTTTCAGTTGAAAAATCTTTTTACCAAGTGATTGTCACATGCATTATGTTTGTATTATCAACCTGACAGTTCATTGATTTCATTACATATTTCATTCTGATTTGAGAATCGGTAAAATCCCTGTGGAGGGGAAAAATATTTAAAAAGAAAAACAAAAAAACATGTTCACAAATGTTTT
Source organism: Strongylocentrotus droebachiensis (assembly GCA_035222895.1). Lineage (NCBI taxonomy): Eukaryota > Metazoa > Echinodermata > Echinoidea > Camarodonta > Strongylocentrotidae > Strongylocentrotus > Strongylocentrotus droebachiensis. The sequence continues at coordinate 20,333 of JAVYIG010002469.1, read as the reverse complement.
TTTTATAACAAATTAATAACGGCCTTTTTTATCAAGAAGTATCAGATCATCTACCAATATTCTCATTTCAATACAAAACGCGGTTTAAAGTCCATGATGCTGAAAAACATCGATTAGTATTTAAACATTTTATGAGAGGCACATAGGATTGCGAGGACAAAGTGTCCAGAAATTCATTGCAGAATACAAGATTTTGTGAAATGTCATGCACGCAATATGATACAAATCTTATAACCTGGGCAAAGGCAAGGGGAAATCAAGTTTAGGGTGATACAAAGGGAAATTAATGGGATACAAATATACAAAGCAATTGATGAATAATGAGGCAATGACATCACAAACTGATAACCAAATTCTCAATTTGTGCAGTGATTTCCATTGTGCCATACGTTTTCATACTTTTTCAAAAATTCATAACTTCCTTATAAGTTATCCGATTTTACTCAAATTTTTGTTGCTCTGTTTCTCTTGGTGCATCTATTAAAAGCAAATTATTTTTGGAGTGGACTGAGCCTTTAACGCACACTTTCGAGACAAGCTGGGGGCTTTTCTCGAAAGTGTGCGTTCAACACACCACACAGCGCCTCACTGCACCGCACCCTTCCGATGTCAGCCCTCCTAATGCCTAGGTCACATATACACCCGGGCCCCGTACGATTTTCCCTACCCAGCGGCTTCCCGTGGATTTTTAGAGACCATACAGGACCCTTCCGATTTTCATTTCTACGGCATGTGTGGTCACATATTTTGCGGCGCCCGGGAGATGCCCCGAGAAAAATGGCCGAGTTAAAATGCAAAGCGCCGGTAAGGGTGCAGGCCGGCGGGTAATCTTACGGGCTCCGTCCGATGAATAGGTGCACCCCGTGGCTACCGTGGCCTGGCAGGGGTCGTCAAGGCACTCGGCTGGGTGCCGTACGGTTCTGAACTATGTGCCCTCCGACACCCGTGCCTCCTGTATTTAAAGCTGCGTTGTACATTGAGAATTAACAGAAAAAGTCGCGAGGGGCCAGTCTGGGCACAGTCCGTACCTCATACGGGACCCATACGGTGCCGGGACTTCTTTTTCTGTCTATTCTAAATGGAGGCGCGGATGTCAGAGGACACATAGTTCAGTGCACCCCACAACGCCCAGCTGGGCGCATTGAGGACCCCGACCGGACCCCGAGAGTCATGGAGTGTACCTGTTCATCGGACGGAGCCCGTAAGCTTACCGGCCGCCACTCGTCCGGAACCCGACCGGCACCCTTACTAGCGCCTTTCCTTTTTATTCGACCAATTTTTCACCGGGCACCTCCATGGCGCCGCAGAATATGCGACCATACATGCCCTAGAAATGAAAATCGGAAGGGTCCCGTACGGTCTCTAAAATCCACGGAAAGTCGCCGTGTAGTGAAAATCGTTTGGGCCCGATATAAGTGTGACCTAGGCATTAATCAGTATGATAACTATGAACGCAAATGAAACATTACTTGAATCTCTGTCTCTCTGTCTCTCTGTCTCTTTCCGCGTCCTTCCCTCTCCCTTCCTTTCGATCCTACCTCCCTCTAAATGTGTGCTTCCTGCACTTTCATTTGTCGCTTCAACCATCTCTTTAACTCTTTTTCAGCATATATACTAGCCGTCTTTATTGCTCTAGCTGTCATCTGCTCAAAATATCTTTTCACTCCAATTCCTAACATCAGTTTTGTATTAATAAGTATTATAAAGGATTACCACGCCTTCAAGCTTAGGCTATGTGGCAATCTTTCTTCATGATTACTTCGATGATATGTTAGTATTACAATGTAAGTATTCTACGTGGGTGATATATGTAATGATTAATTTGTCTTTATCCTTAATTATGTTGTAATTAGTTTGTAATGGAAAGGGAAGATACATTTGCGTGGTAGAACGAAACAGAAAATATTAGTCTTCGAGAGACAAAAACAGAAACCTTATTCAAATATACAGATTTTAAATTCGGAAAGTTGAATATAACTTATTTGTATGATCTTACCCCGCCGCAATGGTGCAATTGCTGATGACTTTGGTACATCACAGATGAAGGCGATGCAGAAGAAAAAGGTAACTTGTTTTTCCCAAATCATCCTAGATAGTGATAAGTCTGCCGATTCTATCAGAATCTTCCTCCTCTTCTTCTTGTTCTTCTTCTCCACCTTCTCTTCAAAATTCTTATTTTGTTATCTTCTTCTCCTTCGTTCTGTGCTCTACTGATCCTGGTCCGTCTTTCTGTGATATTCTCGTTGCTCAACTCCCTGGCTCCTCCTCTTACACATTCTTGCCTCTCACTAGTCCACTGCCTGGACTATTCTCCCTGTCTGTGGATCTCAACTCGTACGCCATAAGGACGTGCGCGCCCGGTCACACACAAGCTATATGTACATGAAAATTACGCGCGGATACACACACTTGTTGGAGTAGGTTAATTTCTAACCTTGACGTTCGTTCGTTCGTGTCTCCTTAGATCCCCCCCCCCCCCCCCCCCCACTCAGGGGTCGGAATGACCGCATGCGTGTTGCCAAAATGTCTTGACTTTTCACCCGGAGATTTCTTTAAAAAGGGAGTGTTTTTCCTTTTTTTTTTCTCTCATCTCTTTGGACTCCTGAGAAGTTATTCCAAATTTAGGGGGGTACATTGAGCATTTTTCCTGATTTAGGGGGTCTCCAAGGCAGGAAAAGCCCGCGAAAAGCCCGCGAAAGGGGGGTTCGGAAATGTTGGCAGTCCTCAGATAGGGGGTGCTTTCAAAAAGAGGGAACAAGCATATGCGTACCCTCAATAACACTGAGTGGGGGGGGGGGGGCGGGCCTTAGATCAAGATTAATGTATCTTGATCTTCGGAGTAGTTGCTACAACCGGCCGTGTCAGACACGTTGCCCCGGGGTGCGAGATAGGACTCTTGTAGCGTGCCCCCATTTAACACAATTATACAATATCAATTAACATTACATTTATAATTAAAAGAATGAAACGATTAAAATTAATCTCATGTTTACGGGAAAAAATATTGTATATATATTATGGATCAATTGATTTGGTCGATCCAATTCGAGATCCTAACAATTACAGAGCTTGGTCTTGTTGCCCTGTTCGCCAGCAGTTTGAGGATATGGAATCCCGCGGCACATTTCTCACAAGAGTTCTAACAAGCAAAGCTTATACAGAGCCTATAGTAAGTAATGTTGTGCATGTACCACCCACCCAATCGATTAAAACTCAGAACTGGATTTAAGATAACGAAATGGTAACCCTCTACAATTTCCTGATTGTGATAAATATCTATAAACATTTATAAAGCAACAAAAATAAATAATAGCATGTTCAAGAAGAGGATATATGCACTTTGTATTCTTCTTTCGTGTCCCTCATCCGATCTAAAATGTTCTGCCAGGCTTTTGCACACTGAAGAGCCTTCTCATTTGCTGCCAGTAGGTCTTCCAGGTAGCATTGGTTAACTAGTAGTGGGCATCTTAATAAGTGTGACTATAGATTGCACGGATGCTCCACACCCGTAGTCGGTGTCTGTGTCATCAGTGTATCCCCATGTATTTGCATCGCCCCACCCCTGTGCGAAGCCTATTAAGGGACTTCCACGTCTTCCAGTCACATATATGGCCAGGTGGCAGCTGTTCCTTTGGTTGGGATTGGTAGCTTTTCATGGTGGTGGTTTTCACAACGTTTCTCTTCCCACAAGATCATTCTGGTTGAATGCAGAATGACGAGGTTGTGACAGTGGCTGGACTGTATGAATGAAGCTCTTTCTTGACTTAGGGGCCGGTTGATGGGAGTAAAGGGGATGGCGGGTGTCCTCAACTTGTCTGATGCGTTCAGTCCTACTTGCAACTGTTCTGCGGACATCGGATGGAGCAATGCCGGCCAGGGTGTACAAGCTGTCCACATTCGTGGGCTTGAGGCAGCCAGTGATGCATATGCAGCTGTCGTTGAGTGCTGCATCAACTTTCTTTGTATGGGATGATCTTTCCCATACAGGGCAGGCATATTCTGCTGCAGAGTAGCACAACGCAAGAGCAGTTGACCTCAGCGTGGAGGAATTGGCAGCCCAAGACGAGTTTGCCAGTTTGCGTAGGAGGTTGTTCCTAATTGTCCCAACTTTACCCTTCACCTTTTGAACATGCTGTTTGTATGAAAGGGTTCGGTCAACACAGTGATTCCAAGGTAAACAGGGTGATCGCAGTGTTTCAAGGAGACATCGTTCCATTTCAGGGACAGCTTCCTCCCAGCATTGTGGTTGAGGAGATGGAACAAGCTAACATGGGTCTTAGCAGGGTTAGTCTTTAGATGGTCGTTGTTATAGTAGAGTTCCAGGTTATCTAGGGCTGATGAAAGAGTGGCTTCTCTCTTGTCTATGTGGGAACTCTGGGCCGCTATGCCAAGGTCATCAGCAGAGATGAAGCTTCTTGTCCCTGGGTACACTGGCTGGTCGTTGGTGTAGACATTAAATAGCACAGGAGCACGAACACTGCGCTGAGGTAGACCATTCTTTTGTTTCCTCCATCTGCTGGCGCTTCCCGTTGAGCTCAACATAAAAAGCGTTTATTTTCCAGGAGCATTTGGATAGGTTTAGTCAGATGGTAGTCCTTTGTCAAGGTATAGAGCTTGCCGAGAAGATGGTTCACAGTGTCATAGGCAGCTGTCAGGTCGACGAACACAACTCCAGTCGGTTCATTCTTCTCGAAGCCATCCTCGATGTGCTGGGTTAGACTAATCTTGACAATGAGGTCAATCTCTACCCCGGATCATTATAAAAACAACCGCAAACGCAAACATACAAGCTGAGCAGTATAGTATAAAATTCAAAGAACAATTATGGAACATAGAACAATTTGGTTATGATTTTGGTTTGGTTATGCACCTGTGGCCGAACAAATTATTATAAAATAATAATAATAATAATACAAAAATATATATCTATATATTAGAGATCTCATACACCCACCCTCCGCCTTTTCGCCGGCTGGCTGATTCGCTGCTTAATATTTTCTCACGTATTGGACAGACAGTGCTCTTATTCCCCCCCCCCCCCACCCAGGGGCGTCGCCAAAGGGGGGGGGTGTGGGGGGGTGCGACACCCCCCACCTGTCAGGATATTGTCGGTAAAATTGCGCTGCCGTCGGGAAAAAGAGAAAAGGGGGAGGGGAAAAAAGAGAGGGAAAAAAAGAGAGGGGCAAAAAGAGAGGGAAAAAAGAGAGGGAAAAAAAGAGAGGGAAAAAAGAGAGGGAAAGGGAAAGAAAAGGAAAAAAAAAGGAAAAAAAAAAAAAAAAAGGAAAAGAAAGGAAAGAAAGAAAAAGAAAGGAAAGAAAAGAGAAGAAAGAAAGAGAAAAAAGAAAAAGAGGGAGGAGAGGAAAGAAAGGAAAAGAAAGAAAAGAAAAAAGAAGAAAAAAGAGTGAAAGGGAAACAATATAAACGGGGGATGAAAGAGAGGAGAGAGAGGGGAGGTAAGAGTCTGAGAGAGGAGGAGCGGGAGTAAAAGAGAGAAGGGGGTTGTTGGGTGGAGTCGTCTCGTCGAGAGAGCAAGAAAGACACGGGAAAATATGTTGCTGTGTCGGGTCAGCTTTGTCGGTATTCTTACTCGATCCTCGTGTACTATATCAATGCAGAAGTTTGAAGTCGGTGAGATGTATATTGTCGGTCGACCGACAATATACATCTCTCCCTACGAACTGTGACTTCTTATCCGCTGTGACGATTTCGAGAGTGACTATACAACTACAATACTTGTATTTTCTCGAAGTTTCACTTTCCTATAATATCAGCTAAAGAAATCAGAGGTTTAAAATTTTCGGGGAAACTAAATTCAAACAAGGTTTAAGAGTCAACAACGGTACGACGAATTGTCTTCCTTTCTTTATATTGTGATGAAATGCCAAAAATTCCGCGCTGCGCGCGGAAGGGGAAACTTCATTTAGACGAGTCGAGAACGGTACAACGAATCGTCTTCCTTCCCTAATAATTAAAGGTAACGTCAAAGCTTCCACGCTTCGCGCAGGAGGGGGAAACTGAATTCAGACAAAATTAATAGGACTTATTTAGAGTCGAAACGGTACGACGAATCGTCTTCCTTCCCTAATAATTTAATGAAACGTCAAAACTTCCGCGCTTCGCGCGGGAGGGGAAGCTTCATTAAGATAAGGATTAAGAGTCGAGAACAGTGCACCGAATCGTCTGCTTTTTCTCATAATTTAATGAAACTTCAAAGCATCCGCGCTTCGCGCGAGAATGGGAAACTGAATTCAGACAAAAAGGGCTTATTAAAAGTCGAAAACGGTACAACGAATCCTGTTCTTTCTCTAATAATTTGAGGTAATGTCAAAGCTTTCGCGCTTTGCGCGGGTGGGGGGGGGAACCGAATTCAAGTGAATAGGGCTTAATAAGATTCGAAAACGGTACGAGGAATCGTCTTCCTTTCTCTATATTGTGATGAAACGCCAAAAATTCCGCGCTTCGCGCGGAAGGGGAAAAACTTCATTTGGACGAGTCAAGAACGGTACAACGAATCGTCTTCTTTCTCTAATAATTTAAGGAAACGTCAAAGCTTCCGCGCTTCGCGCGAGAGGGGGAAACTGAATTCAGACAATATTAATAGGGCTTATTTACAGTCGAAAACGGTACAACGAATCGTGTTCTTTCTCTAATAATTTGAGGAAACGTCAAAGCTTTCGCGCTTCGCGCGAGAGGGGGAGACTGAATTCAGATGAAAAGGGCTTAATAAAAGTCGAAAACGGTACGATGAATCGTCTTTCTTTCTCTATATTGTGATGAAACGCCAAAAAATCAGCGCTTCGCGCGGAAGGGGAAAACTTCATTCAGACGAGTCGAGAACGGTACAAGGAATCGTCTTCTTTCTCTAATAATTTAAGGAAACGTCAAAGCTTCCGAGCTTCGCGCGAGAGGGGAAAACTGAATTCAGACAAAATTAATAGGGCTTATTTAGAGTCGAAAACGGTACGACGAATCGTCTTCTTTCTCTTATAATTAATGAAACGTCAAAACGTCCGCGCTTCGCGCGGGAGGGGGAAGCTTATTTCAGACAAGGATAAACAGTCGAGTACGGTACAGCAAATCGTCTTTTTAAAATAATAATTTAATGAAACGTCATAGCTTTCGCGCTTCGCGCGGGAGGGGGGGGGGAACTTCATTCAGCCAAGGATTAACAGTCGAAAACGGTACAATTAATCGTCTTCTTTTCCTAATAATTTAAAGAAACGTCTAAGCTTCCGCGCTTCGCGCGGGAGGCCTATCACCCACACCCCCCTAATGAGCGCGCTTTTAAGTGATTCTCTTGCTCACTACCGCCCCTCCCTAAAATAAGATCCTAGCTCCGCGCCTGCATTAAAATATATAGCTATGATGCTGACTAAATTGAAGAAATAATTCGTATATTTATGTCGTCGAGACAATTTTGCGCATATGCAAGTGCTATACATGGTCCATAGGAAAATCAATTTAGCCTTCGGCCCCAGGTTTATAGGGTTGAATTTGTAGATATTGGACATTTAATTTTGTCGGTAATTGGTGGCTAGTTTTGTCGGTAATCGTTGGCCTCTACACCCCCCCCCCCCCCCCCCCCCCCACTGAAAAAGGTCTAGCGACGCCCCTGCCCCCACCGCATATTTGCTGGCTGGCTGAGTCGCCGCTAAATATTTTCCTCACAAATTGGATCCCCTAAACAAATTGCGCTTCAAAGATATCATGAAGTGCCTCAAAAAAGTAAAAATCTTTGAGCGACCGGTTTTACCATACTTATTTCCCTCAATAAACTGTGGTGTTATAAAAACTGGAAGGAAAACGGTCTTAAAAATTTCAATTTCCAGACATAAATATCTTGATAATCAGACAGGCGAACGGCTTGTAAAAATCACGGGGTTCCTGACTAACCTTAAAGTTTATAATTGTCATTGCAGCATGAGCTTAATCCAGAATTTTGTATCAGAAGCTAAGACAAAGATACCCAATTCCTCTAAAGAAATGCTTACAGGTAAATCACCAGGTGTCGATGTTCTAACAAAGGAATTCTATGTCAGATTCAAAGACTTTGTATCTGCTTCGATTCAATAGACCATAAATATATTTGTTATGCACTGAAATGTGTTGGCGTAGGTCCAACATTAGGTGAATGGTTTAAAACACTTTATTGTAACATTAATAACATTACTCAACTAGACATATAATACTTGTTTGGAACAAGTATAGGTGGGCTGCCATCTAAAATTTGAGACCAAATTGAGCAAAAATAAGCGACATACTGCTTAAATATTCTTAAAAAACAATATCATGTTGATTCATAACGTGAACTAAATTCACCTTCTATAGGCACAACACGCAAATTATGAAATTTTTAACATGAGGCCTTTAATCGAAATTTTCACTATGATGACGTCATCAAAATGAAAAAATGGTAATTACTGAGCTTGTAGAGAATTGTCCTAGCTACAACATATCGAAATTTGGAAGAAAATCGATCAATATATACAGAGATACAATCAATTTTCCATAAATATGCTGACTTCATAATATGCAAATTCATATTTTTAGTTCCAAGGCCATTATAATGATGTCACAATACACTTAATGGCCAAATGAGACATAAAATCATATTTCCAACTCATACTCTATCCAAATATGAAAAAGAAATTGGGGTCTAGGTGCATTCCAAAGAGCTATAATGGATGATGTATAGGCATGTTTTTGCCCATATATGCTATGTATTACATAGGCTCGCGCGCACGGAACTTTATGTTAAACGGACGCTCATTCCGTTTTTAATAGTCAAAAAGAGATAAACATGGAATCAATCTGTTTGTAAAAAAATGTGGAATATCATGAAAGAAAAAAAATGGCGATTTTATGTTGTGTAATAGTTTTACGCGCGAAAACGCGCACGCATGCGCCCCGCGCGATTTTTTATAAATTGCTTAAAATGGCCTAAAACGTATGCAAAATAATTTTGAGACTTTTTTGAGCATTTTGAAATTTTGCGCGCGCACTGACGCGCGAACCCACGCGCACGCGCGCGTTTTTTGACCCGAAATTGACCGGACTGATATTGACCTTAATCATGATAAATATGAATGAGAAATGACTTACCGTTATGAAAATATGATCATGAGTAAATTTTCAGAAAATTTCACAAAATGGCGCCTAGATGACGTCATCAGTCAAGGTCAAAGTTGAAAACCTTATCGTGTTTTCTCCATATGCCTATACATATGTGTGTCAAATGTCAAGTTATTTTATTGAGCCATTTTCAACTTATCTTGTTAACAAAAAAGTGGTTAGAAATAAAACTAAACATATAATACTTGTTTGGAACAAGTATAGGTGGGCTGGTCAACTAAAATTTGAGACAAAATAGAGCAAAAATAAGTGACATACTGCTTAAATATTCTTAAAAAACAATATCATGTAGATTCATAACGTGAACTATTTTGAGTTCCAAGGCCATTGTGATGATGTCACGATACACTTAATGGCCAAATGAGACATGGAATCATATCTCCGACTCATACTCTATCTAAATATGAAAAAAAATTGAGGATCCCGGTGCATTCCAAAGAGCTATAACGGATTTTGTATAGGCATTTTTTTGCCCATATATGCTATGTATTAAAAGAGCTCGCGCGCACTGACATTTTTCTTGAATTGACGCTCATCTTGTTAATAATGGTCATAAAGAGATAAACATGGTATCAAATTCCTTGAAAAAATATGAGAAATATCATGAAAGAAAAAAAATGGCGATTCTATGTTTTGTAATGGTGTTACGCGCGAAAACGCGCGCGCATGCGCGTACGCGCGATTTTTTATAAAACGCTTAAAATGACCGTGTTTTCTCCATATGCCTCATTTGGCCATTAAGTGTATCGTGACATCATCACAATGGCATTGGAACTCAAAATAGTTCACGTTATGAATCTACATGATATTGTTTTTTAAGAATATTTAAGCAGTATGTCACTTATTTTTGCTCTATTTTGTCTCAAATTTTAGTTGACCAGCCCACCTATAGTGCAATGAAAAAGAAACGACATGTTGAAAAATCGAGTCAACAAAAATAATCGCTGCAAGGAGAAGCTTCATGCATAATGTAGGGCATTGATCAAAAAGTTACTCGGGTTCACAAAGATGAAATAAAGGGAATAACTACAGATAAAGTAATGCCTAAGAAGACATATTAAGGTGATACAAAATAATTACTTTCATGTAAACTTTATTTGAAATGAAGAGAGAGAGCAAACTCCAAGCTTTGTTCGTTTAAAAAAATAAGCATGATGTGAGGGATACTGAATTGTGTAAAGTACAAACATTAGAATCAATTCAAATATCGATACACAACCATTAGAGTTCCAGTTTAAAGTTCAGCAAAATGTTCTGTTCTTTAACTACAAGCTTTTTAAAATGCATATAAAACCTTCTTCAGAATGTACGTTTGGCTGCAATAATTCAGAAACCATTATAAAATGCACTATGGTAATTTAAATAGTTCAGACGTTTTGTAATAAAACCAAAGTTTAGATTGTCATGTTTGACAATTACCCACACAGTATGACATTTTGATAGAAAATTCAAATAGTAAAACTCTGAACCAATGGATCATATTCACTCTCTTGAAAAACCTTGTTATAAATTTTAGAAGATTGTCTTTACCTTTCAGTGACGTAAGCATCAAAAGTCATCAAAGACATTCTGATATCTTTTAAACAGACACTCACCAACAGGTGCTGTATTTTTTGGGGAAAATATACTTCAAATAAACTTTGACTTGTCATCCGTGTTCAAAAGAAATTTAAAGCATATATTATAAGGGCACATCGCTTGAGAGAGTTTAGTTACAAATTGCTGCGCAATGTATTACCTGTTAGAACAAATCTTTACAAATGGGGATTAGCTGACGACCTATGCTTCCCCCGGTGCCACAGAGTGCATGTGTTTATTGGATGTGAACAGAACAAAAATGTCTTTAATTATATCAAACCTGTACACTTTTGATATAGATTTTTGAATGGATATCTCTTGTTTACTTAAGGTCAATATTGAGAGGGAGAAAGACTTTGAGAAAGACTTTTGACAAAGAAGCCGAAAGACTTGATGTATGGCTGATCGTCAACGAATCGGAGTTAAATGTCTCACAGCATACCTTGTACATGGTATTCGTTTGTAATAAAAATCGAAAAACTCCTTGACATGTTCGATCGTATTCTCTTCTGCTTAATTCGCTAGAGATCACCAGCTCTTCGTTCAATTTCTTCGAAGACGGGCGATACAAAAGGAATGATGATGATAATGACGATGATAATGATGGTGAAGATGATGATGATGAAGCGAATGGTAGTGGCGGAGGTGAAGATGATGGTGTGGGTGGTATATAATGATGGAGATTTAAGTGAAGACGGAGATGATATTGCTGTTGATGATAACGATGACTAGCGGCCGTAGTGATAATGGTGATGGTGGTGATGATAATGACGATGGTGGTAGTAATGGTGGTGGTGATGTGGATAATAATAATGATGATGATGATTAGGATGATGCTGCTGCTGATAATGATGGTTACTATAATGTTGATGGAAATGATACGGATGATGATATTAAAAATGATAACGATGAATTAAGTCTGAAAGTGCATATTGATATTGAAATAATAGAACAAGTAAGAAGTATCAAATATTTAGGGATTGAAATTGACGATAGATTATCTTGGGATATCCACATTAAATCTCTTACCAAATCATTAAGTTATAAGATATTTACTTTGAGAAAGCTCGTTAATTTGTTAAGCTCTTCCATCTTGAATAAAATATACAAATGTACCATACAGCCAATCTTAGATTATTCTTGTTCCGTATGGGGAAACTGTTCTTTACAAAACAGAAACATTCTTTTAAGACTACAAAAAAGAGCTGCACGTCTTGTCGTAGGGAATTTTGATAATGATGTAAATAGCCTGAATATAATGAATTCATTAAAATGACAATCCATTGATACTAGACGGGACTATTTTGTATCACGTATAATGTACAACTGTATTCATGGAAAAAAACCAGTACGATTATGCAATGAAATGGAAATGGTTTTTGACAGACATGGTTTTAACACTAGACTTACCAATACGCGGAATGTTGTTTTACCCAAGCCTAATCTTGAATGTTTTAAGATTCTGTTTAGATACGCTGGAGGTAAAATCTGGAATAGTTTACCTTCTGCTTTTCAAAATGCTAAATCTATCGATGTTTTTAAACGTATGTACAAGGACAAATTTGTTAAACTTGTGTGATACAATGCCGATTCATTTACTGCTTTTACATGGTTTATTTCTCTCTCTCTCTCTCTCTCTCTTTCTCTCTCCATTTCCCTCTCCCCTCTTTCTTTCTTTCCCTCTTTCATCCTTTACTTTTTACCAGATTCCTTAAATCTTTTCTCCTCTTCTATTCTTTTGGTGATATTTTAATGCCTTTTATTAAAGTGATTTGATGTTTTTTCCGCAGGTATTTCAATTATTACATTGTCGTTTTTATTTTTTGTTTTGTGCTTTTTACTACTTTTAATGCGTATTATGCTTATATGTAAGTTTTATACTGTTCTTACCTTTGCTTGTGAGCTTTGGTGATATTCATTATTTATATTTCCGTGTACTACGTTTTTATCCTGTTCAGGACCATGATGTAAAACAGATTTTGTATCTACAATGTATATCTGATTCTTGTTATCCTGAATAAATATATTTCAATACATAAAATAAATAAATTATGATGTGCCTGGTGATGCTGTTGTTGATGGTGGTGATTAACGACGATGCTTATGAAAATGAAGATAATAAACAGTAAAATTGTGAACACACCTTGAAATTCTGCAAACACATTTAGTACTCATAACTTATGTAATCATTAAGTTTGTTTATTATTACACAAAAAAAAGCTCAATAACAAGAACATTTCATGCAAAGCGTTCGTATTGTTTTATTTATAAATGAAAGCAAATTTAATTTATAACACTGATCTTAAATCAAGCTTGAGCTTATTATGGATTACCTCCCCCTCCGTCATTCTCGATGCAAGAGAAATGGCTTCACATTCTTTGTTCGCAGATGGCGCTCTTAAAGAAATAGAAACGCGCTCTGATTAATCAACCTATTCAAAAATATGTCTGCCAAAAATGATTAATAACAAAAAACAAACTAACTAACAAAACTAAACCAATCTCCCCCAAACAAACTAATGAAACAGCAAAAAAAAAAAGCAAAAGCATTAAAAATGTAACAACTTAAAACATTCTGATTACTATTATCCCCCAAATACCGATGTAATTCCTATATTGGGTAAATTCAAAGAATTTCCCTCTAATTAAAATTAAGCTTAATTTGAATAAAGTTGCCATCCATAAGCCAAAGATAGATATGCTAAACATGAAACATATGTCTGTTCATTCTAGAATTACAAAATGGATCTACGAGAAAGTGAACATCTATGATATGATCCATTAGGTTTTTCATGCTGAAGGATTATCGTTTCCAAAGTGGTATTACATTAATATCTGGATATCACCGTTTTTAAATTTTCACACAATTAAGATATGACATAAATAATGGTTATAGATAATGGTTATCATTAAAAATATATTGACGAACACGGTGCCATCTTATATATATAAACATCTCATAGTTCCTATTGACAATTGAATTTGATTTTAATCCGAAAATTTAGAACACGAAGCTACACATATATAGTATAATAGTACATTTTATATGCTCTATATCAAAGCCGTTTATGTCTGATTAATAGAACGAAACGTTTTCTGTGATACAACTTATTGATAATAAAGAGCCCACAAAAAGCGTCAATATAGTTATCAGCTCATGCATGCATTTCAGAGATATCATAACAATGAATCTACGAGAAAGTGAGCATCTATGATATGATCCATTATATTTTCCTTTTGAATGATTTTCGTTTCCAAAGTGGTATAACATTGATATCTGGATACCACCATTTATTTTTATTTTTACACAATTAAAAGATATGACATGAATAATAGTTATAGATCATGGTTATCATTGAAAAAACGTTGACGAACACGGTGCAAATTATACATGTATAGTTCCTATTAACAGCCGAATTTGATCTTAATCGAAAAATGTTTTTAAAAAAGACGAAGCTACACATATAGTATAATTGTACATTTTATATGCTTTATATATCAAAGCCGTTTATGTCTGAGTAATAGCCAAAAAACGCTCCTGTGATTAAAATAAACAATTAATACAAAATTATGAAAAGTAAAAGAGCCAACGAAAAAGCGTCTATATAGTTATCAGCTCATGCATGCATTGCAGAGATATCAACACAGTAGCTATGTCTTTACACGTCGATCCACTCGTTGTATTGAAGTGTATTACTAAGACTAAGCACTACAAAGAAAGAGAGGGATAAAGAGACAAAGAAATACGACGATTAATAATAGAAATAACAACAATTCTTGTATAATAGCACATATCAATATGATGTAACTCTTCTAAGCGCTTCATAAGGACTTTTGATATTATTACCCTGTCATTAGCTCCGGCAACAGTAACGCTTAATGCACTCAAGGGAAAAAAAAATCCTACACGATTCCAGTTTCATTTTAAAGGAAATAATTAATATTTTTCATGACGTTGGTTTTCTCAATTATTCAAATCTGGTAAAAGAAAATGAATTTACAATGGTTTATTAGTTGGATCCATATCGGCCAAGTGCGGAATTGTGACAAAAAAATTAACAGTAAACATGTTATCTTATGGAAGAGTCGGGTTTTTTAGCTTTCATATAAGATGGCTGAGTTCCTGGAAAGATGAAGTGTAATTTGTGAGCTTCTCCATTTTCTGTATGTCAATTTAGAAGAATACCAAAGTAGAAATGCCCCCATGAACATGATTGCTCTTGAATTCCTCCATATTCAGTAGATGACTAGTAATAGCTCAAATGTTTGCATCAAACAGTCAATGACAAATGTCGTGTAGTTCCGTACACCCACTTATGTGCGAAGATCATGTGATCTTCGCCAAGATTGAGCCAGTTTTTTTGTTTCGTTTTTTTTACATTCCAAAACTTTACAATATACATCAATTTTCCTGTAATACATTTTTGTATAGGAATTAATCGGAATTTATAAGAATTTTACAAGAATCAATCTGTATAAATATGTAAGCGTGAAATTGTATTTTTATGTTAGCTGTTTTGTTAAGCGCGTAGAGAGACTTGCAAGTTTTTTTTGTGCTTAGAAGTCCATCTTTATTACTGTTTTTATTATCATAACTCTCATTATCATTATTATTATTATAATTTGTATTATTAATGTTACTATTGTTTTATTATTATTATAATCATTATTAATCTACCTCCCCCAAATTGGTTCCAAATATTTTCATTCACAAAACACCTGCTGCCTGACCAGAGTACTCAGCTGAATGTTTAAACGGACTTACTGGAAGTAGGTAGGGTTTTCATGTACTTCAGCCTGGTCCGTTGCAGGGCTCTGCTTCCTAATATAAAAAACATATTTAAAAACATAAATGAAAAGCGTTAAGAAGTTTCAGGAAGGAATAAGAAAGTAATCATTATAATTACGATGGAATATACGAATAAACGGGATTGTGATGGTGTCATGTGAAGCTTGTGATAGTTGTACGACACTCGTTCCGAGTGACCATTTGTATCCTTTGCGGTAATTGTCCTACAAATTTCTAGCCTCAACACTGGACCCAACACTATACCTAAACTTAACGCAAATCCTAAGCCTAAAGCTATAGTCACAACCCTAAAAAGTAACCTGGTCGTCGGCAGGGCACCGACCTAATCGAGCGTTCGCCGTCGAGCGATATAGGTCAAAAGTCGAAGCCGCTAGGTCAAAGGCTGCCGAGTGGTTGCCGCCCGGACACCGCCCGATCGCTGCTGGGAGATCAGTCGGTGACTGGGCGGCGAGTTTAAAATCGGTCGGCAGCCTTCTACCTAGCAGCCTCAATTTTCGACCTAAATCGCTCGACGGTGAACACTCGTTTAGGTCGATGCCCGGGCGGCGATCGCCCAGGCACCGAGCGTATTTTGGTTTCCCGCCGATCACTGGCCGGCCTGCCGCCGAGCAATTTCTTTAAAATCAGCCGGTGGCTGGTGGGAAACCGCTCGGGAATCGTTGGGTCATCAGTCGGTCAATGTTGGGACGACACAAGGAGAAGCTTTCCGATTTCTCCTAGTTTTGACCTAAAATTGACCGGCGACGGACGGGAATCGACAAGGCACCGCTCAGGCATCGCTGGGGCTCTACAGCCTACTCGACTTCTCCAAAAATCGTTGGATGCCTAAATTCCAGCGGCGACCGAACAGGCCACAAATCGGTCGGTCGCCGCTCTGAGTTGTGACCATAGCTTAACCTACACGCGGATTGCAACTCCTATCCTTACCCCAACATTTTGAGGAAATTAAGCCAGGGAGCACCCTCTCGACACCCTATGCAAGAAATGAGTAACAGGTGAAAACCCATATCTGTTAAAAGATCAATATTGCAAAGACTTGTGTAGAAAAGAAATCAACCTTAGACAATATCAATATCACTCTTGATCAACTATTAACACGTGCAAACATACACGTAATACCTAATCCCAATTTGGATCTACAATAAGTTATAGAAATTGTCTTTGCTATCAAGTTGACCGTGCTTTTGTTTGTGTCTTTGAGCCAACGAAATAATATAGCATACCCGCTCGACGGTGGACGTTTCTCTTGTCGGTAGATCAGAATGATGTCAAGCACGATCAAACCGATCAGAATTACCGATCCCACAGATATTCCGATGATCGCGGGCGTCGAAAGAACTGTAGAGAAAGAAGAAATTATTTACTTAATTCTTCACTAAAAAACTTGATACATAGATACACTAAGTGCTATTAAGAAGAAGATAACTTTGTAGATGACAAATGTTAAGGTATTTAGTTTTATAAAAAGATATAAGGAAAATCAAACCCATTATGTCATTTAGTATCCAGAATCAAATACCCAAAGTCTAACGTCTTGATAAAAGAAACTTAAAACTTAAAACTTACGTACTAAAATGTTCTTCTAGCTCATCTTTATTATGTGGATATACTATGGCAGTCTTCATATGATACAAATATATCAATCATTTTTACAAAAGCTACACAATAGAGCAGAGAGAACTATTCTAAAAATAAAGCCACAATTACAGTTTTTGTTACTTCAATGCATGAAATCCTGCGGTGAGAGACTTTGAAATATCGTCAGGAATTCCAATATCATTAGTCAGTGTCATGATGTTTAAAATCCTCAATATTATGACACCAAATTATTTAGCTGAAAACATATTTTATACCCTAAGATCTTATTAGCTACGGCACATTAAAATCCCCGAATAAACAACTGCAAACGCCTTTTTTTTTATTGGGAGGGTGGGGGGGGGGGGGGGGGCAACCGATGTATTAGCATTCCTATTCGTAAATTGCACATCCATGTTCAATATCATATTTGGCTGTTAAAACGATCTCATTCACAACTAGAACCGTGAGACCAGCTGCACTATGCAGGTGCAGCTGAAAATGGGCAACCCAGCTGTCTGTTTTCTCTCTTTGTTTATTTTATTTTAGCCTACATGCATTCGTTCTTGATGTAGTTAATTTTTAATTGAATGCCATCAGTTTTTTCCTTGCTTATGGCAACTTTATATTCAGTAATTATGTTTATACATCTTGTTAATTTTTGTTATTATCTTTTGATTGTATTATTTCTATTACGAAAAAACAACATATTAAACAAAACGGTAAGGGCTCATTTAACTTTGACCTGACTAAATTATTACCTGGCCCAAGTGGCGTCCTTTTCTTAGAGGGCATAGTCGTTGTCTGCCCGGATGCCTCACCGATGCATGTCGGGATATCTCCATCACTCCAGGTCCCATCTGATTGGCAGGTTAAGTTGACCACGTGACTTATGTCCAAGCCGGCATCGCACACGAATCTAGCCACGCCCCCTGCCATGTAGGTCGTCACGATGGCACTTCCATTAGCAGGGGCGGGAAGAGTTGGGCAACTCACTGAAGATATGATAATAAGAACAAAATATGTACAAAGGAAATAAAGGTACACAACTTTAATTAGGCCTATCAACGAAATTGGCATATACGTGAGATAATAATCCAAAAACTGAACGAGTGATACAGTCAAAGATGTCCTCAAAACTAGGGCTCCATCAACGCTGAGTCAAACAGTTCAAATCCTGCATTTATCTATAACTGATCGTGAGCCCTCATCACACAAAACTAGTTCGCATTACGTTCTGGAACCCGTCCTAGAAAACCGTAAAACGGGTTGTGGTCGGTGTAGAATGTGTAAATGATGTCTATAATACGATCTTAGTTCGTTCATAAACAGTCCTCAATATGACCATGTCGCCTATATCGCGTCCACAGTCAGTTCATATTAAGTTCAGATCGGGTAAATTTGGAATTTCCAGGCAGTCCAAGCGGGTCCGTAGTAAGCTTAGACCCGTTATCAACTAGTTCTACCTCGTTCCCAATACGTCCAAATCCATACATTATAACTAGCAGGCGCGGATCCAGGATTCCTTAGGGGGGGGGGGGGGGCCAAAATTGGAAATTATGCGAGCCAAATATTGGTACGTAATGGTGACCAACAGTGACGTAATGCGGGGGCGGGGGGGGGGTGTGCAGGGAGGAGCAAGTTTCCCCTCCTTCCTCTGCGAAACGCGGAAGCTTTGACGTTCCATTAAAATTATTAGAGAGAGAAGACGATTCGTTGTACCGTTCTCGAAAATAATTCTCGTCTGAATTTAGTTTTTCCCCTCCCGCCCGAAGCGCGAAAAATTTTACGTTTCATTCAATCATTAGAGAAACAAGACGATTCGTTGTACCGTTTTCGAAAATAATCCTCGTCTGAATTTAGATTAACCCCCCCTCCCGCGCGAAAGCGCGGAATCTTTTACGTTTCATTCAATCATTAGAAAAACAAGACGATTCGTTGTACAGTACTCGACTCTTAATCCTCGTCTGAATTCAGTTTTCCCCCTTCCGCGCGAAGCGTGGAAGCTTTTACAATTCATTAAATCATTAGAGAAAGAAGATGATTCGTTGTAGAGTTCTCGACTCTTAATCCTCGTCTGAATTCAGGTTCCCCCCTCCCGCGCGAAGCGCGGGAGATTTTAAGTTTCATAAATTCTTAGAGAAAGAAGACGATTCGTTGTACCGTTTTCGAAAATAATCCTCGTCAGAATTTAGAATTATCCCCCCCCCTCCCGCGCGAAGCGCGGAAGTTTTTACGTTTCATTAAATCATTAGAGAAACAAGACGATTCGTTGTACAGTTCTCGACTCTTATTCCTTGTCTAAATTCGGTCCCCCCCCCCTCCTCTTCCTCCTGCGCGAAGCGCGGAAGCTTTGACGTTTCATTAAACTATTAAAGAAAGAAGACGATTCGTTGTACCGTTTTCGACTCTTAATCTAAGTCTGAATTCAGGTCCCCCCTCCCCATTCCGCGCGAAGCGCGGAAGCTTTTAAGTTTCATAAGATTATGAGAGAAAGAAGACGATTGGCTGAACAGTTCTCGACTATTAATCCTCGTCTGAATTCAGGTTCCCCGGAAGCTCAGGGGTTTTAGGCGTTTAATTAAGGTCAGATGAGCATTTTGTTTATACCTTATTATTTTGCAGGTCACTATTTGGCGTGGGGACCAGGGGCGGAGCCCCCAAAAAATCAGGGGTTTAAGGCATTCAATTTCCGTCAGATGAGCATCTAAGGGCCCGCCGTAGGGCCCTAGGTGGAATCCAGGGGGCAGAGCCCCCAGAAGCTTAGGGGTTTTAGGCATTAAATCACGGTCAGATGAGCATATTTTGATACCTCATTATTTGTTAACACTGGCAGTTAACTATTCTTTCTTTCTTGCTCTCATTCTATTTCATTTCTCTTTAATATGCTTTTTTTTTTTAAGTGGGGGGGGGGGGGGGGGGGGGGGGGGGGGGGGGGGGGGGGGGGGGAGCTCGAGGCTCCCGATCCCCGCCGTACCTCGGGCCCTGACATGTAGGAATCTCAAGAATCATATTTCTTGCCTGGCTGTAAATTTAAGAATTTTTCATTTTCCGACAAACACATACAAACGTATAATTTACTAAAAAGTGAGGAAAAATCTCGATAATTATGTCATTTCAGCATTATTTGTAATCCAACCGTTGTGGAATTAGAAATAAAGCACGTTTGAATTTGATTTCCCCCAAGCCCCCCCCCCCCCTCCTATCAGTACGCCAGTATCTCCTCTTTTCCTTTTTT